>JAVCKT010027765.1:0-22802 GCA_032273925.1 Rhynchotus rufescens | reverse complement strand
TTTTTTTGGTCTGAAACTTTGACGTTAATAGACACTCGAGGGAGGAGATGTCCTGTGTACCAAAGTATATGTTTTTGTTGCAAATTATATATTGTGCTGTATGTGACTGATAAAAGATCTTGCCTAGCATAAAAGCTGATCCCAACCCCAATAAATCTGGAATAAATTGGCAGAAAGCATGCTGTGTTATGACTGGCGTATCTGTGAGCATTGAGCTCTGCTTGAGAATTAGACTTAAAAGTTTGCAGAGCACCAGTGCTGATGTCATTGCCTTGGAATGGGAAGGCCGTTGAAACAGTAAATACTGTCTGTGGCCAGAAGCTAAGTATTGAGTTGGACCTCTTCCTTTCTGTGAAGGAAAGAATGCAGAACAAACCTAAAATCTGTAGTTGCAATGGGAAAATCTTAATTAGTTTAGAGCTTGTAGCTATTTCAAACCATTTACATACACAGCTGCTGTTCATGCAAACGTGAAAACTGTTCATGGAAACTTCAAACTTACCTTGAAATGGCAAGGATTTTTTTCTGTTTTTTAAAGCTGTTTTGGTTTCCAAAAGTATTGTTGGAAAGGTCTGAAAATTTATTTGTACTGTACGTGCAGGAAGGAACATAGACATAGGCTAGCAGAAGCATATAATAAGAGGCTTTAGTTCAACAAGAATTAACACAGAAACACTGTTAGTACCAAACAGCTGCTGCTGGGAAAGTATTTCTTGTTTTTCCGGGGCATTTACTCTTATGATATCTATGGAGTTTTGGTTATGACCCAAAAACTTTCACCCGGGACCAGGGGAGAAGTTGATGATCAAAACACAAGTTTAGATGTGGGCTAGCTCTTACAGCTAGATCTTGTCTGCTGCAAAGGGTTAGCCCGAAACACTGGACCCAAATAACCCACAGCTTGGGAATGAGAGTCTGATTTTTTAGCTTGGGACAGCCCTAAAATCTCAGCAATGCAGGGTGACTCGGAGCTCTGTCCTGGCCCTCGGAGGGCTCCATTAAGCTTTGCAAGGAATTTATCCCCACCCCCAGCTTCCTCCGAGGATGCAGAAGTTTTGCCCTGGCAGATGCAGGGACCAGATGTTAGGGGGAGAAGTTAAGAAGGGACAATGACCTGAAGTGTTGGTTGGGATCTTCCTTGACATGACTGAACTTCTGTTCCCGGTGTCAGATAGGGGAAGCAGCTCGTGTTGGCTGCTTGTCTCTGCAAACTTCCCTGTTGGTTTGGAGAGCGAGATGCACAAAGCTTTTATTTATTAGTATCACATACTCAGTGCTCAATTAGCTGAGGAAAAGGAAGGACGAGATTAAAAGCAAATCAGCTGTCCATTAGCCGAGGGCAGTGCTAAGTCAGTGAATCACCCCTACCTAGCCCTTTTCCCAAACAATTGTAGGTAATTTTTTTCCATATTTTATCCTGTGTTTAGATTGGAGCTTGCTTTTCCATTGCCCTGTTGTTCTGCACCTGGGACACCACGTCAGTGACATCTCTGGGGTGCATAAGCTTCTCATCCCCAAATGTCCCACCTAGCACAACAGTGCTCTGTGGGTGATGCTTAGTAATGAACTAGGCATTACTGGGAGAGAAAAAGGGATTTTCAACTCTTATCATCAGCCCAGGGCACATAAGATGCTTTTTTTCTCCCTAAGATGCTTTTTTGCCTCCCTACTCTTTTCCATTTCAAAAGGGCTTCTGTTCCATGTTGGTTTGTGAGAAGGACTTTGAGCTTGATGCTTGATATGGTACAAGAGAGGTTGGTAGCTAAGACCACCTTTCTGTGGAGGGAAAGATTTATGGCAAGTCCAGTTGTCTGTAGGCTAGTCTGACTCAGCCTGTGAATAATTCTGTTCTGAGAGGACACCAAGCGTCCCTAGTCTGAGAATGTTTTATGGCTTATGGAACTGGAAATACTACAAGAATGGAACTATTCTGTGAGCCACTTTCTATCTCAAAATTGGTAGCTTTGGTTTTGTTGACAAGCTTTTCCATTGGACAGATTAGCACTGCTTTTGGTTTGAGCAGGAGGTTGGGCTGGATGACCTCATCACGTTTCCTTCCAATCTGACTTATTCTGCAATTCAAGGCATTCATTATGTTTAATTTTTAATCAAATACTTTGTATTTGCTCTATTTTCGCAGTGCACTACCTATTAATTTAGAGTTTAATTTTAATTTTAATTGTCTTTTCTGTGTGGTACAGTGATTTTCAGAGTTTGTGGTGAAAGATGCTTCTTAATATAAAATCTGTTCTCTTCCTTTGTTGTTTTGGTAATACTGTTCATGGTATTAGCAAATAGCAACACATGCAGCTGGTCTCTAGGTAGATTTATGTGCAGGAAATGCCGTGAATAAATGATCAATTGTGCCTGTCCAGTTTCGTGTGTGAGCACAGGAGGTTCAACATGAGGGACCTCTGATGTAGGCGGTCAGCATACGAACATCATCTGACAGGTCTTACCCTCGAGAAAAGGTGAAGCAAAGCCCTTCCATATGCATGTTACAGTAGTCATTATCTGTGTCAAGCTGTCTAGGCCATGAGGATCACATTTACATTTAATTATTAATATTTCTTTGTATTCTCACTGTCACCTAAGTTCTGTCATTGTCCCGTTCCCTCTGTACCTGTTATCTCCCCCCATAATCTTTGAGGCAATCTCAGTTGTCTTCCTTCACCAGGTTATCTGTAGGAATTGTTGTGATCATAAGCGGCCAAGACTGCTGCGTATTTGGGACTCAAAGCCCTACCTCTGAGCAGGTTACATTCTTGGAGAATTAACAGCAAAAATGTCCATGTTCACACCCTCAATTCCTGTGCATTTTTAAAACACGTTTGCTGGGGATACCCTATTCCCTTAGGTGTTAAAGTCAGTTCCAGTATTTGCAGTGGTCTGAACCTTCAGCCCTGACCTGCACTCGTTGCTTTTCAAAGTGATCATTTTTCACGGGCGAGGAAAGTGAGATTTCTTTAGGCTTTAGAGTTTATTTTCCTCTCTTACTCAGTGTGACACAGATAGCATCCTTGCTAGAAAGCAGAGGGAGGAGAGCAAATTCAGTCCACATGTTTGGGATTTTAGGTTGGGAATGATTCATGCTCAGCTCCTGGGGGTTGTAATTAGGGGTGACATAACAACCATAAACTTTCAATAGAATAGTAGCAGCATTTTGTTATGCTCTGGAACTGCAGAAGCTGCTTCTTATTAACGTCCTTTTGAGATAAGCCTACAAGACCTCCAGAATTTCCCGGTCGGGGTCCAGGCTTTCGTGGCACAATTCTGCCTCTCTCATAGCACTGAGAGGAACCTGAGTTCTGAAAACCCCTAAACTTTAACATTTTTATTTGGTTCAACATCTCAGCCTTTTCCTTAGCAATCTGGGTCCCTCTGTGTACTTTTCAAGTGAGGTTTATCTTATGCTGGCTGCATGATGCCAGTTTATACACGGAATTAATACACTCTCAGGGTGATCAGTTGTGGAAAAAGACCATCGCGCAGCCCTCCTGCTCCGAGTTATTCCTGCGTTTTCCTTTGTGGAGTGGCTGAGAGCAAAGGCCTTCAGGAAGGCGCGACGCAGGGAGAGCTGCCGTTCCCGCCTGGCACCGCGGTGCATTCCTTACGGGAGAGAAGGGCATTTACACTGGAGCTCAGCCACCAGCATCCAGCCAGCTTTGCTTTTTGGCATCCCGGCACATGGAATTTTCGAAAAAGCAGGGATGCTTTTTTCAAAAGCAGGTCACAGACAAAAATAAAGCCGCGTTCTTCAGCTAGGAGAAGTAGGTCAGGCTTTGGGGGGATCATTTGGGAAAGCTGCGGATCTGATCTTGCCAGTTTATTAATATTTTTAGCTTCTTGTGCCAAAATTTTACTCTCTTTATACAGAGACCCTTCTCATTTTGGTTTAGGTGTATGCTTGTCGTATTCGTCTGCTTTGGCTAGCAAACATTTTAATATTATGATTAAAAGACAAAAAAATATTCCTCATTTTCCATGAAGGAATGCTTTAGTGGAAAATGAGGCCTCTCTATGCTGTGGTCCAAAAGGGATAAAGCTGCTCTGTGTCACCTCATTATTCTCAGCTCATGTTTTACCTTGGGACGTTTTGGGAAGGGTTTTAGGCTGATTCCACTGCTCAGCTCATTTTTTGCAGCACCTTTTTGTGCTCCAAAGAATCCAGCTTATTTTTGCTAACTTTTTCCCACCCTGTTGTTTAATTAGGCTGCGTGTCGACCCCTGTAAGAGCCACCACACTGGGTGCAGGGGTCAGGGAGGGAATCGGCTGTTACAGCTCATCCCACTGACCGAGCCTGCAAGAAACGACTCCTTGGAGAGCCTCTGGGCCTCTTCCACAGACAGTCTTTGGATCCAGGATCTTTTTGCCCCGTCAAGCCAAATTTTAGTCGATAGCGCAGTTTGTGGGGGACAGCCCTGCAAAAAATCCCACCTTTCTGAATGGCTGCAGCTGTGTGTCGTTTCCTTCCCTCTTTGCTCTGTGTTGTGACACGTTTACTATGAATTTATGCAACTGCACACACCAAATTCCCAATAGCAAAACAATTGGCACTTATGTACAGATAATCACTATCTCTTCTGTTTACAACTTCTTGAAGGAATTTTGATATAGGTGACACTTTTGTTTAATGGTGGTGATTTATTTGTGTTCCTTTTTCCACATTCTCTATTTTACAGAATATGATTCAGAAACAAAAAGGGTTCAAGACATTCTTTCTGGAATGGAGAAACCACAGGTACGTGATCCAGAATTATACATACAATAAAAAAATAGCAAATAGGATGAGTGCATTCGGCCCTGCTTGACGGGGGATTTCATACGGGAGCATCTCTGAATTTTTACTTGCTCAATTGTTGCTTCTGTATATTTTTATCTAATTCACTTTACAGGGATGGAGTCAGTGGGTGTAAATTCTAAGTATATTCTCTGCTGTGGGAATGTCTGACTTCTGCCTGCTGCAAAACTGCACCAGTCACCTGCTTGTAGGAAGAGACTCTCAGCATTGACAGTGGTGACGATTTACATAGCTCCTCTCCCCATGGGTTTTATGTTATTTGTCATAAGCAATTGACTTCTATAATCATGATTAAATTAAGCTAATTCTGTTATTCAGTGGCAATTATTATGTTTAAGTTTGTCTTAGGCAAAAGAAAGCACATGAATTGCAATGGGAATTCAATCCTAGACAAGCAAGGTTAATAAATCTGGTTGTAAGGTCTGTGTGTGATCTTTTCCTAGTTGGGGTCAAAAGAAAAACCAGGAGGGGATTGTGGATCTAAATAAATAGTTCAAACAAACACTGGAAGAAATGAGGCAGTGAGAGAAACTTTGAGATTCTCTGTCCTTTGCCCTGAAAACAGGCAGGGCTTTTGCTGTCAGGCTGGAAGCCTAGGAAGCAAATGAACAGATAAGAGGTTGAACAGTTAAAACGTTCTTAAAAGGACTGAGCTCAGTAGCAAACGAACAGCTGAAGGGAAGATATTGGGCAGTGGAAGCTTGAAGAAGTGGTGATAGCTACGATGCCTATGGACATATGTGACGGAGAGACTCGCATGAGCAGGAGCCCGAACTCCTCAATATCCGTGGGGATTTTTGTCAGAAACTGCAGGATTAGGCCCAGAGTTCAAAAGTGAAATCTTGACCGAGTGAATTCGCTGGGTCCCCGGCCAGTGCCCGTGAGCCCAGCCCAGCATCACAGGGATGCTGCAAGTTGTGCAGAAACGTTGCTCGCTACCCGGGAGCACCTAGAGACCTTGGCAGAAATTCCTTAGTGAAGTTAAGTGGTTGCTTGACCATTTAACAAGATTTTGAAGACACGCACACATATGTATGTGCACACATGGTCTGCAAAGTTTTGTGTTTGCTGTTTCATACAGGCTCACCCTCACTTGCTGCAGCGTAGCGTGGGTACTCAGCACAACTCAGAAGTGAATTTAATGGTCTAATGTGTTTGTTTAAAAGCCTGCATCAGCAGTTTGGTGTGTAAAAGCACCAAAACAGGTGTGCAGCAGCTCTGAAGCTGCTATCAGTGGCAGTTCAAAGGTGCAGGTGGGGAAACGCTGTGCTCAGGAGCAGCTCCCGACTCTTATCCCTGGGTGCAAATGCTCCTGCACTCTGTTAAAAGGCTAGCAGGCTGTTTTTATGGGTTTTCAAGTCTTATTTTAAGAAACAGTAATAGACCTTTTGCAGATAGCTGGAGTTCATGAAAGGCCAGGGCTTTTGCCATATGCAGAATATACATACGTGTGTCCTCGGGAGTAGTCCTAGAGAAAAACATTGCAGTAGAACATTGGCAGGATAGCACGCCTCGAGCTCCAAGTCCGTCTCAATTTATGAAAAACAATTATGCAAGCATATTTCCATAAAATAAAAGAAACTGCACGTTCATGGGTTCAGCTGGTAAATAGTAGTAATGTTTGTTAAAAGAAATTCCGATCTGAATCTGTTTATTACCCAATTTTGACCTGTTCTGTACACTATATGAAATGTGGATTTTTAGCTTCAAATGTCTTTGTTATAACTAGATTTATTCTTATATATATAAATATACATACATACATATCTATGGTGTTTCCTTTTTTGCTTATTTGAAAAATTCAGAAATTCTGTAGATTATCTAAAATCTGTTTTTACTGGTGCAAGTTTTGAAGGGAACATTGATTTCCTAGCAGCAGAAAAATGTGACTAGAGAAGAACTCTGTGTACCAGAATTTGCATGCTCACATTTTTAATGAAAAAAAGATTGCTACTAGTTAACCTCTGTTTTACAACTTGTTTTTCATATTACGTTGAACAGAAGTTTTCTTTTTGGCAAGACTAAGTGCTGCAATAAATAAAAGTCTCTCACTTTTGAGAGCACAGCGTTGAAGCAAGGATGAGACACTTTGTGGTTTCACCTACTTGTCATTATGTTCAAAACATAGATTTATGACTTGCTTAGGAAGCATGTGCTTGGTCTATCAGTATCGCAGAATGCTTTTCAACTGGAAGCCATGTGTTTTTGTATGAGAAATTAAATATTCTACAGCGTGCATGTGTTTAGAGACATCCAGAAGCCTGACTTGTAAGGAAGCAGGGCTTAAATCTGATCTTCCATCCCCTTGCTGGGCAGTGGTCTCGCAGAAGCGCTCGCGGAAGCCGCTCTCCTGCGCCCGCCTGTGCTGAAGGATGTTGCTGGCAACCAGCCTGGGGCTTTCAGCTCTGGCAACCTACAGTTATTTGGACCAGTGTTTCCAGAACAGCCACGGCCGTGACACAGCTGCTGTGGTGATGGGGCTCGAGGCGTTTTCCATGGTTTCCCTCGAAGGGAATCTTGGCCCATCTACCGTTTAGATCCCCCTGCAGAGCTGCACCCAGTGGTGGTGACGGGTCAGAAATGCCCCCTTTCTGTCAGGATGGGAAGGGATTGATTTGGGATTTAATTTTTCATCAGCAAGTCAGATTTTTAATGCGATCCTTCCCTTGGCTTCTGAGACAGTGTAACTTAGTAGATACTTGAATTATTGCAGCTTGGAATTACCAGAAGGAGCAGAATGAGTAAAAATGCAGTTGTTGCCTTTTTCAAAAATCTCACTTAACAGAAGATTTGGAAAAATAACTGCAGACAAGGAAATCTATAGAATGAAGCCATTGTTCATCTTATTTCCTCTTGCTTTCTGATAATGGCCACAAGAGAAGTATAAGTTAAAAGTGATCCAAGGAATACTTTAAGGAACTCTGAGGCACGAACTATCCATCTCTCTTTGGGCAGTGAATCTCTATTCTTCACGTGTTAGGTGGTCGTTTATTTTGTGAATACTTTTGCTTTGTTCATGACCATTTCTAATTTTACTTTTCACTTCTAGCTCTGAAATGTCTTACGGTTCATAAGAAATTCATCATGAAGATCCAAACAAAAAGCAAAGATTTTAAAGACAACCTTGTTGTTGAATTTGGAGTAACTAATGTTTCTCTTATAGGTCACAAATATTCAAGCAAGAACAGCTTTACTTACGTGGTCACCTCCCACTGGCCTTTTAACTGCAGATAGACACAACGGTTTGCCTTACACTTGTACTTACGAGGTTGCCTTATCAGATAAAGGGAGGGATGGAAAATACAAGATAATTTACAGGTAATGGTATCATTTTTACACTTGTGTTACTCTCAAATTGTGTTGCCATTGGAAGGAATTTCTCTTAGCCTTCAGGGCCTATGTGGGCATCCCCAAGCATTACAAGAAGCAGGATGTGTCCCAGCCACCTGTAATTCCCTCTACTCCCCTAGATCCTCAGGGAGGATCTCAATGATCCATGTGAGCTTATTTTGTGATCGAGTACATACGGTTTTCTTTTTTCTCCTCTACTGATGTCTGAGATACAAAACTGATATGTGACCCTGACTGTTGTGACTATTTGTTATTTCTCATATTTCAATAAAATAATGACTAAACTCAGCAGACACATGAGGTGAGTGTTCCTTTATTAGGCGTTGACCCACACCATACCTGTCACAACAACAACACACGAGTCAGTCTAGCCTTTATTTACACAGACAAGCTGGAGGAACAAGAGGGAGGAACAAGAACAGCCCTGAACTACACTGACTACATTTTGTGCTGTTGCTTCCTAGCATGTCTGAAAACCAGTTCTGCTTTTCTTACTTTGGAAGAGAGGGTCAGAGGGTCAATTGCACATCTCCTTGCCATGGTACTGTGGCAAATCGGGTCTGGAAGAGACCAACAAAGTACATTTTAGCTATGAAGTTTCCCCCGCTCATTTTTTAAGGTAGTTTGAAATACTAAATACGCAAGAAGTACAACAGTAATGTTGTATTTATTCAGCTCCTTTCAATTGTGAGAAGGTAGAAAAGCACAAGAAACTTTATGTGAGTATCAGCAGATGTAAGGATAGCCTTTAAATTATCCTATATAGTTAACTGAATTTATAGACTAGGATTATAGATGCTCTGCAGATCAAGTCTTGTAGGGGTTTCCAGAAACCTGAAGTGCGTTGATAGATCAATCCTGTATTTCTTACTATTATTTTTCTGTGATTTTTTTTTTCACGTCATAATATGTAGGAGCCCCTAGTCACTGGCAAATCAATAGCTGCGCTAAATGCTATACTGCTTTTCATGATGTATTTATGGTTTCTTTCTGCAGTGGAGAAGAACTAGAATATAACCTGAGAGACCTTAGGCCAGCAACAGATTATCATGTCAGGTGAGTTAGCGTGACTCCAAATGTCACTTAACTATTGTCTGTTCAGGTATATGAGAATAAATGTGGATTTTTTAAAATCTAAATATAGGCAGCACAACTCAAGATTTTTGTGGTCACGTCTGTGGGATTTCTTTCATGCCTCCTAGCTTTCGTTGATCCATTTTATCTTGGGCTCAGAGCTATGAGAGAGCTTTGTGAACCTGAACTTTTCTGTCCTGTTGTTATCAAAGGAAGTGTAAGGAAGTCTCTACCTATACTTGCATTCATTGCACAACTATTAACACATTCTGAATTTTAAGCCTGGATATTTTTAATACCAGCTTTTTATTGTTTATTGCATCTTTAAAAGATTTTGCTCATGAACCAAGGCTTCAAATTCACATCCTGTCCACTTAGACTCAATAGCCTTTAAAAAATTCCTTTCCTTTCTCTCCTGTCTGTTGTTTTCTTCTGTTTTTCTAGACAAACTCAAAGTTTGGCAAACATTTTCTCATCAAGGCTGCTACCGTTTGTAATACTTGGGAAAGCAAACACTTTGCTTCTGAGCTCTTAAAAAAAACAGAAAGTCTTACTTTCTTTATTGCCATAATTTCTTTTTAAGAACATTTTCTAATGCACTTTTCAAGGAGAAGCTGAAAACCTTAGGTACCTTTTAAGTAAGTAAAGCATGCAGATGCAAGCAGGAAAGTTGTAAAACTGCTGAGCTTCCTGCTGTAAACAATTAAGCTTAGTTTTTAAAGCAAGCTTCTGACAGCGACGTGGTGCCCACGTACAGGGCACTGTGGAGATCTTGCACAATTTTTAATGGTGCTCAGGGTATTTGCCCTATATCCTGCTTAACTTCCAAATCAGTCCGTTCTGTCCACATGCAGTTCCCTGTATTTATCTGCATGTTTGCCAAATTATAACTCGTTTGTGAACACTTAGCAGTAACTTTAGTAGAGAAAGAATAAGCGACTGCCAGATATGGAAGTTGGACATAAAAGCTGCAGCACATTTGCAGTAGGGAAACCTGCATTGAAATCGGAGATTTTTTTCTACATTTTTTTCCCTCCTGTTAAAACTCCAGTCTGCATTAACAACTCTGAAGAAATAAATTTGCTAAGTAAATAAATTTGTGACCAACAGTTATAGATTTTCTTGGACCTCTTTAATCTCGGCAGCATCTCTAAGGGCTGCTGCTTTTCGCACAGATGAACTGCTTGGGGCTTGTTGCCACCGTTCAAGGGCCTAGGCACTTGGGATAACCTGCTTCCCTATGAATCCCACGCTGCCTCAAGGTAGCTGAGTGGTTACAAAGGTGATTCTGCTCATCTTTTGGAGGGCCCATCAGTCTCTTCTGTGCTTAAACCTTTAATCTCCCGAGAGGCCCCTATTGCGCAAGGAATTCTGCCACAGGAATTCCAGAGCTGCTTATTTCCAGGACACTTGTTTTCCTCCCTTTTTCAGGAGCTTGTATTTCATCCCAGAGTAAGCAGTAGCGTTGCAGTAATGAACACTGACAAGCCAAGCTCAGGCACGACGGCAACGTCCAGCAGGCAGAAGCAAAAATGCAATTTCCTCTTGACTTGTAGGGGATGTTCTTGTTAAACTCATTTTTTATGTGGCCGTGTTCCCCAGTGATGTGTCTGTGACTCGGAGCTGCACCGGGTTTCAGGACACATGCATACAGATACAGACGTACATATCCAGTTGCCAGATGCAGACTCAGTTAATTAATTGCATTTGTTTTCACTCTTGACTGCTAACAGGAGATATATAAAGCAGCACTACATGATATTTCCACCGAGGGCAAGCAGCTCTTGTGATTTCCCCCCAAAGGTTTAATTCCATGTAGGTGGCCACTGCACATAAATTACTCTTATCTACTGAAAACAAATTAGAAATTGCCCTTTCTTAAACTCTACATTCAAGCACACAATAGCTGCAGCCAGCCCTGAGGTCACTGTCTGGGCACAGTGTGAATGTTTTGTGAGTCCAAGACTTGCAGCTCGCACTTTCCTCTTGCTGTGCAGAAAATGTGACAGGAAAAATAACATCATTAATTTTCATGGAAAAGCACCTGATGAGGAGGTGCACAGATACGTTGTACTTGTTTTCCCATGTTAATTTGCAGTGTATCTCTTTTTTGCTGATATTAAGGGATTTGCTTGAAATCAAAATTTTTATCAGAGGAGTGTGTTGGAGCTGTATCTATCACAGCGTTTTTAAATCACAGAAGTCTGCTGAATATTGACACAGGAAAAACTTGTACCTATGGAAGGGCAGCAGCAACAGCCATCACTAAAAGTGGTACCTGCACATCAAATTTAACAGGGCATGAACATTCACACCTTTTCCTCCTGAGCTCAGACTGGCTGTTGTCTATTGAAGAGGACGTGAGTGCATGAAGTGCTGCCAAGAGCCATGGAAAGAGTGACAGGGACTTAGTGCAGTCAAAAGAAAAGCTGACGGTGACTCAACTGCCTGTGGAGCAGTTGCACAAGATGCCATCGTGATCATCTGCTGTCAATTTGTTTTTTTGCAGTTAAGAGTAGTGGTAGCCACTGGTTTGGGAGAAATCTATCATTAGTGGGTGTCATAGGGGTTACTTTGGCAGTCGAATACCGTGCTGGAGGCAGCACGCTCTCTTCTTGCAGCCGTCAGCACATTTATAACACGTGTGCATGTGTGTCCTTCCGCAGGGTATACGTAATATACAACTCGGTCAAGGGCTCGTGCTCGGAGCCGGCGAGCTTCACCACGCCGAGCTGCGCCCCGGAGCCTCCCTTCCCACCCAAACCCTCGCACCGGACCAAAAGCTCCCTCACCTTGCAGTGGAAGGTAGGTAACGCCAGCCTCAGGCACTTGAAAAAGGAGGGAGAAATCCGCTTTTCTGGCATAAGCACGGAAACTAATGGAAAGCTGGGACAGTCGTTTTCCAGGATAAGAGACCTGAACTCGCTGTGCTCCGATGAATGCCTTCCCATGCGCTGACTTAACGCGTGACTTTTAAAATGTGTGTGTTTCATTACCCTCAGCTTTTCCCCGTTATTGGTTAAAAGGTTGCCAAGCTGTGTGCAAACCCTTGCTTTGGTTTCACTGCAGACTATACTCATTTGCCTGAGGGGGAAGTAGTTTTCTCTTATTCCCAAAATCGCCTTTTGTTTATTTTTGTTCATAGGCACCCATTGATAATGGTTCAAAAATCACCAGCTACCTTCTAGAATGGGATGAGGTAAGTAGTAACTAGTTGAAATAAATACATAAATAAATGGCACTCAGACTTTATAGGGATTTGACGGGTAAAGAAAGATAATTAAATACAGGGGAAACTAAAGGTAAGAAAATGAAATCCTGATGACATTAGATAAAGATCTCGAAAGGCAAAAGGGCAGTGAGGGGAATATTTTTCATCTGGTGTGTTTTTCACAAAGACAATATTCTGTATCTGCATGCTTGAAACTTAACTTTTTAGTGCTAATTTGGTGCAGTTAATTTGTTAATTGGCATTACGTATTGTTCAGTTATTTACCTTGTGATGGAGCTTAGAGTTCTATTCACACTCTCCTTCCACATGCTGTATAAGCACGAAATAAAGCCCTGTTCCTGCCTCAAGGGAGATGAGGATCTTGCAGTCCTTTTTATAGGAAATGCATATGAGGTCCAAAAATTGTTGTCCATTACGTATGAGCAACAAGTCCTCTTACAGACACAGCGGAAAATAAGTTCTGTGCCCCAAAGATGGATCTTCTCCTTCTGTTTCCCTTACACCTTCTTTCCGTTGCACAAGCCATGTTTCTGTGTCAAGCCTGAGTCAGTGAACATCATCTTTGAGGGAAAAAAATATGTATTGGATGCCAGACCTAGCTTGAGCAACGTGTTTAGAAAGAACAAAAATTAAAAGGATAAGTGTGGAAGGGTGTTTAGTTGTGCAGTCTGATAAATCTCCCCTGAGGTCTTTAGTATTTTTCAGGTAGTGTTTAAAGAGGAGTATTATGTTCTGAAGCAGGTTCCCAGACCGTTCTGGTGCGAGTCTGACATTAGGGACCGCACACTGTGCAAACATTTGGTGCATGCGGCGCCGCAGCCAGGGGCACCGGCACGACGAGGAACCCGCTGAACTCAACCAAAAGCAGCCAGCGGCTTAAGGCTGGCCGGCTGCCCCCGTCTGAGTAATGCAGCGAGAGGTTGTCACGGAAAAAGAAAAAAGGATGAAATATGACATCTCAGGAAGGAAATAAAGGAAAAAAATCTCCATAAGAGTAGGACAAGTTAATCAGAGTTGGAAGCCCTGAACCTGCTGTACTTTCTGTGGCATCTAGATTGTGCATTTGTTTTCTCTTGCAAGGCTTCCATGGGAGGATAATACCAAAGGGGGATGTAGTAGCAGAAATGTGCAAAGGGAAAGGAAGCAACAGAAAGTCCTGTCAGAATAAAGACCAATAACAAACCATTAACAGTGCACGTGCTTTGAGTGTTATTTTTTCCACTTGCAACCCAATCAAAACCTTGAAGTTCTGTAAGAATCCTAAAAAGCCTTTTACATTTAGCATACCTAGAGGTTCATCTTTGGGAGGAATTGTTGTTGTAACTGTTTTCACAAGCTAAAAGTAAGTTCTTTTAGGCTACCTCATTTACCCATAGGAAGAAAAAGCAAAGAAAAGAAAAGGTCCTGGTTCCCAGGTCCTCGGTCCAGCTATTTTAATGACCTTATTTTCTCAGTAGCAATCTTGAAATTTGAGACTCTAGTGCCTGGGAACTTCTGAAGTAGCTGAAGTCCTGCATGCAGGCACAGAAGAGCTTTTCCGTGCTGTGTCCCGTGCCCTTTGGCAGGGTTATGTAAAGAACATGTAAGCAAAAGCAGCAACTTGGTTACAGGGCCACGCTGTGCCCTGGTGAAATGAAGAACGAAATACATCAAGGAGGAGGAAAATGCTCCCAAGCTTTGGTGGAAGCTCCACCAGTTCCCAGCAAGAACAGCGCTCCTTAGCTGCAGGGCACAGAATTAAATACAAACCCAGGGAAAAAGGTGATCAGAAGGAAATTAAATTGTGCCTGCAAAGCAGAGGGAGCTCTTCAGGAATGGAAAACAAGTCTATCTGCTGATAATATCTGTCCACTAATAATCTCCCTGCTAATAATAGCATGAGGGTGTGATATGTTATAGCTGTGGGATTAGGGGGAGCTGCAAACTGGAGCAAGAGGACGGAGTCTAATCCCTTGGTGGCTGCAGCCCCTGGAACTGCCGGTGCTGAGTGTTTAAACGCCGGCTTGTCATTAGGGGATCTCGTTAGGACTCGGCCATGGTGCGTTCCCACCGCGTGCCTTGCTGCAGGATGGACGCGCAGCTCCGAGAGCGCTCAAAGAGCATGGAAAGGTCTTCAAACAGGAGCTTATCGGTGCATCTAGCGTGTGCTGTTTTTGTTGGAGCTGCGCGGATTCGGTGTGTTGCTGTGGAAAAGGCTCGTTTGATGCTCCGTTTCTGCAGGTGTTTCGGGAGCCCATGCAGAGCCCGAGACCTGAGCGACCTTCTCGTGGTGGCTGGGAACGGGCTGCCTGTCAGCGAGAGGGATGAGTTGGTGCAAAGACATTTCTTCTTGGAGTTTTACTGGTGATGAGGCTTGAGCTGTCTCCACAAGTGATTGGTTTGCTTGGTTTCTGGAGTTTGTTAGGGTTTTATTTCCCCTCTGTGCTAAAAACCCTCACTGAGCTCATTAGCTGAGCTTTAGCAGAAGCACAGGTGAGTTGTGTTTGTTGCTGTATTGCAACAGATATCTATATAGTCTGATCTGTTTTGGATGAAGAGACTGTTGCATTGTGTGAATTTTACTCAGCTTTTTTATGTTCTTCAGCTTAGTCCTAAGTTGTTGGGTTTTTGTTTTCCCTTGCCCTGCCAACCCCAGAAAATAGCGTGGCAGAAATTCCTACCCTTCTGTCCTCTCCCTTCCAGTTTGTATTAAGTTGCTCATAATACAACCAGTGTTAACTTTTTATTTACAAGATGCAAAGTTGACTTGCTTTCTCAGCACGAAAGCAGGTCTTTGAACTACCCTTCTAATGCCTTGCTAATAAACTCTTTTTGGTTAAACTGCCTGAAGAAGTAGGGTGAACAGTCTTTAACTGCAGAATAAAAGATCAGTTTAGTGACTGGTCAGCCAGTGAAACTGAATGTACAGTATCGAAGTTTTTTGTGACTTCAAAGGGTTTGGAAACAGCCCCTCCTCTCAAGTATTTTGGAGGTCAGTGAGATCCGGAAACCTCAAGTGTTTAGCAGTGGTGCGGCTGGCAACGGCTTCGCTTAGAAGTGGCAATTAAGGAAATCTTCACCTTCTGCCTCTCCTTTGTGTGTGTGTTTCTCTTTGAACTTACAAGCTAAGAGTGGGCACTTGACAACTTTGTGCCAATATTGATCAACCGGCGCAAAGAAAAGGCTGATCAGAAAAAAAGTATATTAAAAAATACCTGACAGAAGACGTCACTGTGGAGGATGTGATGCTTTCTTCCTGATTGCAGCGTTCAAAAAATCTGTGGCTTATAACTATAGTGTGCTCCTGGCACTGGTGCAAGAATGAGGCTTTTGTTCCTAATTAGATATGAAATGATCTTTCTGTGGCTAAGTGGTGGTACATAAAGGGTTCTCCTGGGTGAATGGGTAACGAGAGTCTGCTATTCATTTTCTATGGGAAAGTAGAGAATTGCTCCAGAGGCAGCAATAAGGGCATCTATCCCATGCACTTTTGCTCTCCAGATATAACTCAAAAGCAGTTTTAATTCGGATGTGACAAACATTCATTTTTATTTGCACGGGACTGATGCAGATACATTGCCTGAGAATTTAATGGTTTGGTGGTGAAAAGTTAATAGTTAAGTTTATATATAAATAGGTGGAGATTAAAAAGCTTTCAATTTCTCGAGACTAGCAGGGATAGGTTAACTTGCACTGTCTGACAGTCTGGTCCGTGTACCTGCGTGATGATCCAGCATAACTCAGAGTTCCCCTCACGCTCAGGCTCGTGTTTGTTTGCCCTCCAGCTCTGTTCTCTGGCTATGTCACTGATATTAGACATGCAAGAGGGGTGTCTCCTGTTATATTTAATGCCTAGGGGTGTCTCATAGGTTCTCTTCTATTTTCTGTATATATAGAAAATGTAGTCATTTATCAAAAAAAAAAAAAGACCAGCTCAGTACATGTTTTGCAGTGATATTAAGGTACTCTATAATAGCCATTGGCAATTTGTTCCACAGCTCTGTGTCAGATTGAATATCAGTCTGTTGCTTTTTATTGCCAGCGTGAACCAAACAGAAGTTAGTGTTAGTTAGTAGGGCCTGGAAGAGAGGACCAGCCGGCCTCGCGCTCGCAGTTCTGTGCTGGCAGCCTTTGCTCCCTCTTTTGTGTGGCACTGTGCTCTGATTCTGTGTCCTCTCTACCTGCAATGGCTTATTCTTTATTTCGTGTTTACTGCTTTGTCTGCCCTGTGGAGTACAGTCAATAGAATCTGTTGAAGATCTCATAACCTCTATCTAAATACGCTTTTCGATGATCTCTCCAAGGGACACTTGAGCACTCTGCTTTAAGGGAGTACTTACATATAAGTGCAATGGCAGGTGGGACATTTTTTCTATACTGTGTTATAGTATTGTGCAAATTCTAGTGGATTTGTGGAGCTGAACTTGTTTCCTTGTCCTGACGATCCCACAGTATCTTGAGCATCAACAAGACTGCGGAACTGGAGAAGGCAGGGCTAGTAGGAGGGCAGTCACTGTCTGCTTTCCATCTGAAACTTGAGGATTAGAAATATTTGAGGAAATAATAAAGTATATTTAAAGCAACTTAAACATTATCTGAAGGATTAAAGTGTGGATGCTGAGTATACAAAGAATAGGAGGGGAAGGATTCTGGGAAAGCTGCAAGAGCCTGGGGTGGCAGCCAGTACCAGCCTGCCAGTTGCTCTTGTCTATAATCATGCCAGCATTTGAGCTTTCATAAATCTTGGAAGGGAAGGAGCGGAGAGACTATTTCCAGGGTATTAATGCCAGGGTAATTAGAAATATCGCCCAGTCTCTCCAATTAGTGCCAACAGAATCCGAAATACCAGCCAGTCTGAGTAAGTGGAATACCAGTCGGTCTCAGTGCGAGTCTGGGGAATGTACAATACCAACTCTCGAAGAAAAATAGATATAAACACAGCTTTTTGTTTTATTATTGCTATAAAGCTGAAGATAACATAAGTGTTTGGGGGTATCTGCAAAGACTTAACCCAACAGTTTGAAAATCTGGATTTTTTTTGATGCCTTGCTAGTATTTTAGGCGCCGTAGCCGGCGTGCTACAGGTGCTGCTTCCCCAGCCTTTGCTCTTCACCCAACCGTCACGGCACATCTGTTTTATCAATCCATGCACTAAGCCTTTGGCCACCATCCTTCACTAGGGAAGAAAGGCGTAGGAAAATGATCAAGTATAAATGTATTCTTAAGCAAAAAGCAAAAAGGAAAAAAAACTTTCATTTTCAAATGCTTTAAAGATACGGAAGTTGAGATGATTTTAAAGAGTTAAGGAGAAAATAAATCATGGCATCTGAATCTGTATAAGAGAGCTTACAGAGGAAAAAATATTAGTTACGCAGTCATCAATGGATATTTTATTAAGACACTGGATTGGTAATTCTGTTTTGTATAACCTGGATATTAAATATATTACCTCAGAGCTGGGGAATGCTGTCACCCATACTTTGGTCCAAAAGGATTTCTATGAAATAACTCAGTGCCAAGGGTTTAAGATCTGATAAACCTCTTCCCATATATAAAGAACTTTTGCTTTCGGATTAATTATGCTCTTCCGATTTTACACCTTCCTTTAGCTCTACTGTAAAGCAGAGTCACAACCAGACCACGTGCAGAAATTTTAAGAAGACTGCGTATAAAAACAAGTTCTAGAGCTAATGTAGACTATTGTTGTATACATAAAAGTAAGTTATGGCTCTTTGCCAGTGTACTAAATGTCCCTGAGGTGCCTCCAAATTGTTATGCAGTGCAGGAGGTGAACGATTGTTTCTAGCTAGGGAAACACATTTTGGAGATTTACTACAAACTTATTGTGAAATTCTTGCTTCTGTGATGCAATCTGAGTGAAAAGAGGTGGAAATGGATATAGGCTGAAGAATGGCAAGCAAAAAATGTGTCCCACTTGGATATTTTGGAAATCTTTAAAGATAAAGTGATGTATTGACTGTGGAAGAAGTAGGGTGCATGGGAGGCAAGACAATGTTCTTGGAGGCATCAGCATATTACGCCCTTCGCTACATGGAGGAGAATCTCAAATAATTCTCCTGATGGTCAGCCTAGGAAATCTGGAATCTTCTGTCAAGCTGCTGTGTCACGTGAAATGCACAGTCTTGTCCAGTCTTGCTGAGGCTCTAAGGCCCTTAGTTTTACCAAGATAACCCAAAACCTGTAGAGATGGATGCCCAAAAAATGGCATTGCACAGCTGCTTATGTCAGAAGAAGTTGTAGAGATGACCATGAGTTTACTCTTGAGGGCCAGTTTGAGTGCATGATTATTCTTTGTTGGGTAGGTTTTTCATCCACTCTACTTCTTCGTATTCTACTTCATTATGTTATTGTCTGTTACTTTTTCATTTCAATTTTGAGATTAGAGACACCCTGCTAATTAGTCCAGGTCTATTCTCAGTCCTAAAAGATTTCAAAGCAAGTATTTCCTGTGTGAGAGCAGTCAGACACAGAAAAAGAGCAATTTCTCTTTGGCATCTGCAAAAAGCTCAGCTGTGTTTTTATCCTGAATAGTCCATACAAAGTTGGGCTGGATTGAAAGGATTTTACTTTCTGTTAAATGTGGAGGGGAGGGAGAGAACTTGGATCTTCTTGTCCTCAGCTGTAAGCTGTAAGGTACTTGATGTACCTTAGGAAGGACTTGGGAGCTGGAGAGCTGTCTTGATGTGATTTCTCGCTCTTATGTTATCTTGGCTTTATCAGAGCTCGTTATAGCCCCAGGTCAGATTAACGGGAAGTTCCCACAGAGAGAGCCTCTTGGAAAGCCAAGTTTCTTGAAGTTTACTGCTGTCTAACAAATCCTCTCTGCTCGTGCGGTGCCGCTTGGTCTGAACAAGCAGCTGGGCAGAAGTCGGGGTTGCCCCGTGGTGGGTCAGTGTGTCCTGCCCTGGAGGGCGCAGTGCGGCGGGCTCTGCTCCCGCTTCCCACATGGACACAGCTGGAGTTCGTCCTGGGCTGACCGTGGCGAGCGAGAGCCCTCTTGTGGGATAAAGCATTTTTGAAGGATTTACAGAGAATTCGCACTGCCAAGAAACTTGGGTTGCAAGTTTTCTCTGAGCCTGGGACCTGGTTCTTTCAGAGACAAATTTCACATTTAGCTTGTAAACTTTTTGTCTAACAAGTAGGATAAATTGCACTTCAAGTGAAAGGACAGGAGCTGAAATGCAACTCATGGAGATAGAAATCTGACAGAAAAAGGAATTTGACAGCTGATTGTGTTGATAAGTCTTATTTTAAATAACATAGCAATGCTGTCAGTGACTTGCATGTCTGTGCAGAGAGCTTGTATAAAAGTATCAAGTTATAACATCATTCGACAGTTATTTTTCAAAGGAAGAAATAAAATAAGCAATGCATGCTTTCGTTTCATAGCTCTCCAGTTATGGTTGGTTTTCTTTCTAGGGAAAAAGAAACAGTGGTTTCAGAGAATGCTACTTCGGGAGCCAGAAGCACTGCAAGCTGACCAAGCTTTGCCCAGCTTTGGGATACACCTTCCGATTAGCAGCCCAGAATGACATTGGTACTAGGTAGGTTATTCCTAAGCACTGTGCGTTGCACAGAGAAGAGGTGACAGTTAAAAGGTTTAACTCACAGTGCCAATGTGAAGTGGGGCTGCTGTTTTTTTTCCTTTTATTTCTTTTTTTTTATCTGTTTTTAATGCAAGAAGAATACATCTGTTATATAAAATTCCCACCAGGGACCTCTGGGAACCAAGAAAAACAAGCAAGAGGAAGCGGAGTTACAGATTAAGAATTACAGAAAGGAATTTTGATGTATTTATTTTTTTAATTTAAATCAATGTCCTTCTGTCTTCAGCACTACAGCCTCTTCCTTCTTTGGCAGGGCTGGCATAATATACAAAAATATGTATATTATATGTATATATGACTATATGTATTTATAATGTTCCTCTCTTGCTGTCTCCCTCTCTGACTCGCTGTGCAGTGGCTACAGCCAGGAAGTGGTCTGCTACACTGCAGGTAATATTCCTCAGACGCCTTCTGCGCCAAGACTTGTTCGAGCTGGTGTCACATGGATCACGTTGCAGTGGAATAAAGTAGAAGGATGTACGCCAGAGGAAGCGATTTCTTACACCCTGGAAATTCAGGAAGAAGATAATGTAAGCACTGTGTTACTACCCAGCAGAGCAGAGTAGATTTTCATTTTTTAATTCATTTATTTCAACTTTGTTAAGAAGAGTGTGAGTTGCTATTGTTGAGAGCCATTTTTAATATTCTTATAAAGATTATATGAGGGCTCTTTAAAACTTTATGAAATAGAAAAGTTATTTTAATAAAACAGCCTCCCTCTGCACCCCTTCTCTGCAAGCAGCTGGATGTGGAGGAAGACCCCAAGTGAGGCACAGTGGCAGGAGGGAGCTCAGTGATTTGTTCTGCTCCACACTGGCAACTAGATCCTTAACTAAGCTGCTTAAAAATCTATTTTGTTCTCCAGAACTCCCTTGCAAAACTGCACAAGAGTCCATAGGGTATAAGGCAATTTGTCCTAATCAGTTCAGTTGTCCATGTTCTACTCACACTCATGTAGTCTGCTTGCTGCTGCAGATCTGACACTTTTAGAGACTTTTAGAGAAAAATTGTGTGACCTGATAGTTCACAAAAGAAAAAGAAAAAAAAAAAAAGAAAAAGCCACCACACTTTAAAAGCCCTTTGATACCATGGGTTCTAGCTGCATATTGTGATCTAGAGAGCTGTTTTTCAAACTTCCTAGTTAATGACAATGTGTTTATTTTTGCTTTTTTCTAGGATACTGTGTTTCACCCAAAGTACACTGGAGAGGAGCAAACCTGTACTGTGAAGAATCTCAGAAGAAGCACACAGTATAAATTTAGGGTAAATTTAGAGGAGGTCATTTTCCTCTCGTCATTCAATAGTATTTTGCATGTTATTTGCTTTTTTTCCAGGCACTGTAGGGACCCTTTACTATTGCCTGCAAAACTGAGCCATCAAACACAAATTCTACTAATGATCTAAGGGATTATTTTATATTAAGACTGGAAAAGTTAAAATGTTAGTCCTATTTTAACCATAGAAGTTCCCCATTGCTCAGATTTTCTGAAACAGGCATAGTTCTCGGTACTGTGTCCTACAGAGTACAGTCTTGTAAAAAGATGAATTTGGGTCCAAGGTGATACTGGATTTTAGTCAGCTGTATTTCTCCCCCCGAATAGCTGGTCTGTGGTTATAAGACCAGTTTAACACCCATACCGTTGAGAAGGACACTCAAAGGAGCCTAGCAATGCAGCTCTCTTCCTTGACTCGGGGTGTAGGCTTCAACTGGGACACAGAAAACTAAGCTTTTCCATAAAAGAGATGGCTCTCAGGTGTGCATAGGTCTTTGCTTTGCTTTGGTTTAGCTGGTGTTAGTAGCTCCTGCCCTGTGAGTGCTCCAGAGCAGACGGGCCTCCCATGCAGATACTTTGGAATCTACTTCTGCACATGCAGAAGGCAGAAATCTGCCTTACTGAATCTTGAAGCAATGTGGCACGGTAGAAATGCTGTAATCAACTGAAAAAGAAGTGTGATTTTTTACAAAATGAGTTGTGTTGAAGCAGGGCTGGCTCCCGTGGCAGCATTTGCAGAGCCGGGGCAGTGGAGGGCGTGCTGCTCCAGGAGATGGAGGTGCCCAGCATGCCGCCCAGGATTGCATTGCAAAGCTCCTGTGGTTGTCTAAGGGAAGAGAATTTAGTGAGGCTTTGTTTGTTTGTTTGTTCTGCTTTAAAATTAAAAATGAATTTGTCCCAGCTGCATTGATACCGCAGTAAACTGCATTTCTTCTTCCTGTCACTGGCTACAGGCACAACCCTGAGCTGCCAGTGCTGGGATATTCACTCATGCTGTGCAGAGCAGTGTTCGTTAGCCATACAGCATGGATAAGAGGCCCCAAAGCTGTAAAAGAACTAATGTCGTGGCAGTATTTTTATACTGGCTAGTTCTAGGCTTATCTTTGAACCTTGGCAAAGTGAGGGGTTGACTAATATGGGACTTGGGCTAATAAAACTGAAAGAGGAAATTTAATTCCTGCCATTCCATGCATGCTTACAGAAGAGGTACCCTGCTTAGCTAGCACCTTTGATGAAATTAATTTGGTTCATTGCAATGATAATGGAAGCATAATATGCCTTTGTAAAATGGCCCATTTAATATGAAATGAGAATTTGACAAAGAAAGGTAAATGATAGAAATCTTAACATGAAAATGTACAGAAACCAAATTCTCTGAGGTGTTTGAAAGCTCAGCACAAAAAGGAATCACCAGTGGCTGTTCCCAGTGCTGCTGGGCACTATTTCATACTTGAGAAGTAAC
>JAVCKT010027764.1:0-17898 GCA_032273925.1 Rhynchotus rufescens | reverse complement strand
AGTAACTAATGTATAGATTCAGACTGATCTTCAGCTTTAGTACATCTTTATTTCATTTTATCTGGGAATGAATATTTATTTCCTTCCCCTTTGCTGTGATTTTCTACAGTGCCTTTCTTTCAGTCGGTGTTTCCTTTGAAGCCTTCAAGGCACACTTCCTTAGCACTCCCTTTTTCAGCACATAACAGCCTGAAAACTCAGTGTACTGCCATGGTAGGTCCTGATGCTCCACTTCTCTCCAGTTAGCTGGACCTTTGCATCTATGGAGGTCTCATTGATGTCAGCAGGGTTCGGCGCAGAAGTGCTAGTCCCAGTAGTGGGGCAAATTGCAGGATTGTGCCCTTTTTACCAGTGGATCTCCATTATCCCTTATTATGTAAAATAACTAATAGTTATATTCTAAAGCTTTTCAGTGGGACTGTGATAGCGTAACTTTTCAAATAGGATAAAGCTGGGTGATGGGCAATAAATTAAATTAGAATCGAGATGAGACCATCAAGCTTTGCCACTTCAAGTTGAATTGCTTTGTTAAAATCTGTAAGGAAAAAGCCTTTTGAGTTCACGTAGCTACCTCAACTCTTTAACATATAGATAGTAAAATGCCATTAGTGCCAGGCTTCTAGAGCCTTTGAGTCTTTCAGTAACGACAAGAGGTGCATAACATGGCACACTACATCCCAGTTAGGTAGTGAGTAAAAGCTTCAATTGGGATTACAATAAAATGAGATTACTCAGAGGAAGTGCAGCACATCAAATTGAATTGAACTGCCAGCGCTGAAAGGCATCCTCCTCGTATATTCAGCTAGTTTTTTGCTAGCCAGTTATTTCTCTATCAAGCAAATAGTTGACACGCTTGTTTCTGAAGCTTTAAAGCGTAGTAGATACTGGGATAACCAATCAACTGAAACATACTTTTAATAATGATGTTAATTCCAGTGGGTTGCTGAAGTGTTTTACTAACTAAAAATAGATTATAAGGGGGGCAATAACAATTGCTGCTCCTTGATTTCAGAAGCAGCTACCTTGAGAGTGGAATAAGGCAGTTTCCAGAATGCACTGTAGTATTAAACATCATTGTGGGATGAATACCCAAGCGGGAAATTAACCAATTGGACACTTAATTTAATAGTTAAATTCGTATGACTACTGCCACAAGAGCCTCAGAATAGGATTTATCAGCCTTAAATTTCAAAAAGTCAGATATCTTGCCCTTAGTGGCACTGGAGAGAAGTATGTCTCTTCAGAGGACAGGGCAACTCATCTGCTGAGAGGTGTGGAGAGACCACATCAGATGGACCACGCTCTGGATGTGCCTGTTTCTCCCCTTGACTCTTGGTGGAAGCCCTCGTTACCCAAATTTAAGACTGGTCTTCATCTGTGTGATCATAAATGTATTCTCAGCTTGTAATCAGAGGCAAGTATTGCAGTCCCTGCTGTATGTTCTAGACTGACGTGGTAGCAGGTGTATCTTCAGACTTACTGCCTTGGATTCCTACGCAGAATTCAATTTCAGCAGAATGCTGAAATAAGAATTTCACAAAATCCTGTAGACCTTTGTACAGTTTACAAAAATTTTAAATAGCAGTGTTAGAAAATACTCCTGTGTTTTGTCCCGTTGCATCTTTACCTGATAAGTAAAAACAACTCTGGGTAATTTTACCATTTTATTAATGACTGCCCAGTGACGGGAGGTGTTTGTGATGCAGAACTCTGAGTCACTTGGCATTAATCTGAATTGACTCTCAATTTGAGGTGATAACCTTCAAAATATCTAAGGGATAAATATATTCCATAGCATGTTCTTTCTGCGATTTTTTAAATTGTTCTTGTCTGGAAAAATTAATATTTAATGACCTAGAGATAACTCATAAATCATTTTTATGTGTATATTTATAGGTTCTGCAAACATTTTTATCCATGGCTCAGAACAACATAATTCCCTGGCTTCTGAAATTCATTTCCTGAGGAAGCAAAATCAAGTTCTGAATGCAATGCTAGCAAAAGGATCCAGAGGTAAAATTTAGAACTGCTTTAAAGGAGTAGACTGCAACTCATCCTAAATTAGCAAACAATAAAGTATCTAGAGTCCATTTATTAAAATGACACCCATGTTCTTCCAACTGCTGAAATTCTGTACTCAGAGCATTCAAACTGGGTTCAACAGTGATGAAGGTGATGGAGCAATGTTCCTTCATAGCATAGCTCTATTTATTCATTGCATTTTCAGCTGAGATGTGGTTTCATTTCTTCATTCTTTTTGTATGTTTCTTCTTATGTTCTCTTTTTTTGTTATGAGTCTCTGTATGCTATTTAATACTGCTTTCCTGCCTCCTTTTCCCCTTGCCTCTGTCCTGAAATTCTCATTTAAAAAAAATGAACATGGAAAATAAACTTAAATTAATTTGGTTAATTAAACCGTCAATTCAGAAGAATTGCAAAGGGAAAGAAAGTAATTACCCCAAGGTTCAGGAGTCTGCTGCAGAGGACTGACTGGACAGGTCTTCTTTTTGGAAGCACTTTACAGGAGAACAGAACTGAGAGAAACCATTCAGAAGAATCTGTAATCTCTCAGGTTAACATTAAACTTATCTTCACACCTGTAAGGACAGAACATTACAAGCCTGTGCCATTTTTCCCCCAAGAAAACCAGCTACTAGCAGTTCTTTCAGGCAACTTAAGCTAAAATTAGATTAAAAATATCTGTATTTTCAGGGCAGTGTAAAGCCTATTTGTATAAGAGCACTCGTGCTTTTTTGGGTCACGCATTTTCTCATCTGTTTAGCACTTCTTGGTGCTCAACAGTTTGTTCAAGTTCTACTTTTTTATTAACACAAGGTGTTACTGCTTTTGTTTGTTTCTGTGTTTGACAATATGACATGATAATATCAGTTTTTTTTTTTGTATATGAACCAGATTAAAAATAAAATTGCCCTAGTGTTTTGCAGTTATGCAAAACCTTCACATGTGCTTCCTGCTTGCGTTAAGTCTGCAGTGCTTTCTGTCCAGTCCTTGGCTGGTTAGAGGCTTTGCCCTCTTCAGTGGTGAAATGCTAGGGGTGTACATGTTTAGCAGCACACGGGAATTACCGTTTTCATACACTTTTGACAAGTCTGCTGAAGATAAGTGAATTTCTAGCCGTCAGGGAAGGGAACATTTCCTTTGTTGTTTCTTTGCCAAGGTTGCTGCCTCCTTTTCAAATGTTAAACCTAAGATCACAGACTTGGTTATTTGTCCCTTTAAGCCTCACTGATAGTAGATATCTCAATATTACCAAGTTGCCCCCAACGAACAGTTCTTTTTTTCAATTTGGGTGAATTGCTTTTCCTAAGGAAAGAAGGACTGGTTTCATAGAGTTGGCAGGTAAGTAGTGCTAAGAAGGAGAGGATGGAGGGATTACTATGGGATAAAGAGATGGGAACAACCCTAGTCAGCTATTTCCTTCCTAAAAAGAAAGTTGAATTTGTTAGTTGATGAGGCTAGACTGTCCTGAACAATTTCAGGAGGTGCTTGGATCATTTGCCTTATCAGGTTTTTCTATTTTTCTTTTATTGAATCCTTCGAGAGTCCTGGAGTTTGAATATTGCACAGGAACTTCCTCTGTCAAAAATAATTTAAAAACAAAATATGAAGATCTTAAAGGTCACAAGAGCAACTGTTACTTTGTCCATGTCTAAGAAAGCTGATTTTGTTGAAAGCATGGCTTCAGCATGTTTGGGGAATTGCAAATACCTTTCATTTCTTCTTGCAGATAAACAGAAGGAAAATGAAAAGTTAAGAGAATCCATTTCTAAGAAGAATGCAATCATTGAGCACCTTCACAAGGATTATGAATGCATCAAGAAAGAAAATGAAAGATTGCAGAAACTAATTGGCAAAAAGGAGGATGAAACCAGATATCTAACACGTGAGATTTACAGCAGTCGTAATGAATTAAACAGGTATTGATTCTGTCCACATTTAGACATTCATTTAGAGGAGAAAATTGGCAATGTGACATGCATATGTTTAGCTGTGGCCGTTAACATTAGTGTAATGAGGTGCTTAGCTATATTTAAAAGGCAAAGGAAAAATACAAAAGAAAGGAGAATAGATTTTAGATTTTGAAATGAAGAATAAGAATAATTTAGCATTTAACTTAGAGGTTCATTGGAACATTGCAGGTTGCAAACAGAAGCGAATGTAAAGCAACATCAGCTCTCTGAGAATGACAAATTACTGCAGTCACTCCGAATTGAGCTCAAGGTCTATGAAAAGTTGGAAGAAGCAAGGAGAAAGAAGACAGGTATAAATGCACAATTGTTTCTGCACAGTTCTTGGTCCTTGCAACCCTACCCTCTCTGAATGTGTTCTTGAATATTTACTTGCTATCTAAGCACATGCTGTTCAACTCCCGCAGCTAGTACTTACTGAAATGCTTTCTGTTAAGACTCTTATTATGTGAGTAGTGTCTTCTCTCTAGGGCTAGAGAGAAGAGCAGGCACTGTTTTTCTAAATAAGCAGAGACATTTAGTAATTACTTGTGTGTTTTTTGTCACTAAGGATCAGGGGTAGGAATGAGACTTACGAGCTTTCCTACCGTTTTATGAAAATTATACCACTACATAGTTGTTCTTAAGGTTAGGTAGAAGTGTCATCTTTACCAGACTAGAAAGTTCATCTCTACTGCATGCTTTGTATAGGATCCAGCAAATTTCCCACTACAAGTTTGTGTAGAAGTTAATTTTTCTTCATGCTTGTTGGCATAAGGCTTCAAGCCAAAGTTGGCTCAGGGACAGAAGTAGGTTTTCCTTGCAGAACTCATAACATAATTAGAGAGCAGCAACACCATCCTCATGCTGTTGTGAGCCCCTTCCTGCTCTCTGGAGAACAGTTTGATTTCAGCAGGAAAGAATACACGGAATCATTTCTGTACTGACTGCCTTCTATGAAAAGGCAAACATGACTCTTGCTTTTCTGAGGTTTAGATTGATTCCTCTGGTTGCCAAGTGATCACTGTTCTCTTTTTTTCCTTCGGTGTATAAAATTAAATGTACTCAATCCCTCCTCCTGACTCCAAGAATACCTGTTCCCTTTTCTTTCCCCAGACTGTGTATCAATGCACTTCAAATTTTGTAAATCCTCTTCATTCTTTTATTGTTGTAATTTTGCTTTTGGCAGGAGACCTACTAGCTTTTATGGACAAAGTGAAAATAATTTTCAGTTCCTTTAAGTCTTTTGAGGATAGAAGCAATTAAGACCTGCTTTTTTGTCAAGCCGTTATCTTAGTGCTGTTTGTAGCTAATTCTTAACATTGAGGCTAAAGCTGGCTATAATTTACTTGCTCATCGTTTCAATCACAGGATCATTTTAATTGTTAAAGATGCTAAGAGTTTCTGTTAAAATTTTCTCAGATCCCAGACATGATGCATCTGAAGAATTTCGAAAAGATCAAAATAATCCACTTGACTTACATGAACTATTGACTGAAATACAGAGTTTGCGAGTACAGCTTGAAAGAAGCATAGAGACAAACAAGACTTTACATGAGAAATTAGAGGAACAGCTTTCAAAAGAAAAGAGAGAAGAAGTGGGCTCAGTGTCAGCTGTGAATATCAACTACCTTTTCAAACAAGAATCTCAGCATTATGCAGGAATAAATGGTACTGTGCCATACTCTTATTACACTGTAGAACCCATGCCTGTCCTTTAAAGATGCTTCTTTTCTCTTAAAGCCTCGTACAACATCAACTGTGCGATTTGGGACCTATCAGCCTTTTGGTCTGCCTTCCTGTTAGAGCTATTAGTACATCTGGAGGTGAAGTGCACACTGTCTTAGAGCCTCTATCAGGTGCCTTTCACTGAAGAAAGACATTTACAGGCAGTATCTGGGATGGAAGGATGCCTACATTATATTGCCATAAATTTCGCTTACCTGGGAATTCTTCTCCTTAATGCACACTCTATAGCATTTGTGAGCAGTGACTATATATTACTCAGGAATGATCAATAAATGCACAAGATGATGTTTGTTTAAAGCAGTTTGTCCCCTCTGTGCCTTTGAGGAATATTTTTATCTTGATTTTAATCGCTGTTAAGTGATATCATTTTAGCAAATTGGGAAAAATATGATGTTTACACTCAGGGTTAGACTATGGTCCCAGTGTAAATGTATATGGGATACAAAGGGCACAAGAAGGTTCTTCCTTGCTGATGCTGCTAATGTCCCCTGAACAGTGACAGCTTCCTGTACTTGCAGCAGAAGTACAGGTGCTCCTGACTGTATAGGTAGGTATGTATACCATGGTTTGAAAAAGGGATAAGAGCAGAACTTCTTGTGTCCCTGCCCTTTGCCCACACATGCCAATCTAGCAATATGCACCACACAGAGCAGGTTGTGCCAATAAGGAGGAGTGTTGGGAGCCCTTGCCTCAAAGGCATGAGACACAGGTGGGGTTTCTTACTTCTCTGGAGCATCCACTGTGCCCAAGCTGAACCCTGCATCAGGTGAAAAACATAATGGGCATACGAGTAAGGGAGATGCTGACTGTGGCAGATACATTTTAAAGATTGCAAGCCTTTTTTGTGCCCTTATTACTTGAACAATAACTTTCCAATCTTGTGCTTCGTACAGAGATGCCTGTTTAGAACCAGTCATGCTGAAGTAGATGTGAAGCAAGGAGCATAAGCCACCAATATCCCCAAATTGCATTTGTTCCTGATAAGTTTGTAGATAGTCCTGAGTGTTGCTCTTGACCTACATCAAATAAAGCAGTTAAGAACTGGAGAAGCTAGTTATTTCCCTGAGAAAACTGAGATACAAGTTTGATGGCTTACTTCGATATGGAGCAGGAAGACGCCTCCGAATGTCACAGCCAAATTTATTACCTCTCTGGTTGTACTGTGATACTTTTCCCACTGTGTCTTATTTTCTCATAGGTTTTTGGGAATTTTGAAAGGTCTGATGAGAGATGATATACATAGGATCTAATGAATGGTATAGCTGAAAAGAATGCCATACTTTTTTGTGGAAAGTTAACAGGAAGCTTATATTTCTTGTTTTTATCATATTCATTCAGGGTGTATTTTAGATTTGCTGACTACAACTTGATTTTGAGAGATAGTTAGGACTTTGGATAGATGCTAAAAGCATAAATGTAAGCAAATGCTGACAAATGCATGTCCTTGGTACTAGAAAACCAGCTGTGTTTCCCTATTTCCTGACCTTAAATGCAAAAAAAAAAAAAAAAAGAGGAAGATGAAAAGCAGGAATAATCACCTTTATCCCAGACTTTCAGACTTTCTGTTTGAGACAACTCTAGTCTTCATGTCTACTTCATGTAAGATTAGAAGTTAAAACTTTTTTTTTTCCCCTGTCCTAGGCACACACACAGCATCTAAAGATGATTTAGACAACACTTCACACTGCAGCAGCACCTCATCTTCTAGTACTACGTGTACCCCTCGACTCGTGCCTGGACATCGTATGTGGGCAGACAAAAACGGGCGTCACGTTCTGGGCTTGATTGAGGATTATAATGCTCTGCGGAAGCAGATTGTGGAAGGCCAGCAGGTTTTAGCAGAAATGGAGATTTCTTTAAGAGAGGTCGGTGGTATGAAACTGCCAGAGCCTGGGATCAAGGTAATTATGAAAGCTGTGAGAGTATGGTGGATTTTGCCTAGAAATGCAAGATGTACAGCTGCAGAACAAGGCAAATCTAACTATAGGCTACAGTGAAAGGGAAGGAAGGATCTGTGCATGTCCATGGTGGATAATAATGAACTAAGGAACTTAGGTTGCAACAGAAAAAGCTGAGGTGAGACATTTCAAAAATATGCCAGTGGTAAAAATAGTGAAATGCTGAAATGGAGACTGCTCAAGGAACCTGTTGAATCACTATCACTGGAGGCACTTTTTTAAGAGCAGGTTACATTAATGATTTTGAAAAATTGCATATAGAGTTTTCCTGCCTTGGAGCAGGAAGGTGAACTAGGTGGCTAATGAAGGTCCCTGTCACCTTTATGGTTTTAAGATAAAATAAATGTTGTAAAGACCAAGACCATGTCCATAGGTCTTTAAAAAGCAAAAATTGATAACTGCATGGTTAAATTTTCACTGTTTTTCCTTCTGTAGTTATAATTAGTAAAGCTATTGAAGATGCAACTTAGAACAATGCTGGAATTCTTTTTGTGATATCACCTGTACTCACACGGTAAAACAATGTCTGGATGACAGTTAAGGCTCTCTGAAGAATCATATTCAAATGACTTAGTTAAAATACTAATAATGCCTGAATAAAGTAACCTCCCTGTAATAGTCTTTTGGTGGTGGTCTTGGTGGTGGCGTAAAGAAAAAAGGAATATTTCACAATTTGCAGTTTCCTGCACAGCTTTTGCACTTCTGAATTTTCTGACTACTCAGAAAATGGGATGCTTTACATAATGGGGATTCTGTGTGAAATAAATATTCAGATAATATGTTGGGTGGGGGCAGGAGTTGTAGATGCTTTTCTTGCCTTACCCTCCCACTTTTCTATCACAATTGCATTGGTAAATTATTTGCTCCCTTACATTTTTTCTCCCCTTTTTCTCCTTTATTTCACATTTATGCAATTTCTTCAATTTGGTTTTCTCATTTGTCAGCAGAGGAAAACATTTTATGTGTGTCCTGATAGTTATTTTAGCATTAAATGGAACAGTTTAAAGGGTCTGCTAAGGAAGAAACATCTATATTGCTTAAATTGATGTCTGTAGTCATTTGACTTTCAAATACCATGACACAAAATGCAAATGAAGAAAGAGTGTAGCCAAGTATTTCCATAGCAAATCTAGTAAATGTAACCTATTATTAATCATGGCTATTGATTAGAATAAATCCTCTTCCTCCCTCAAATTTTCATATAATGTATAATTCAACAGTCTGTTTAAACTAATAAATTAGCTTTCTTGTGGCACCCAGTAGCTGTGTACATCATCTTAAATATGAAATCTTACTAAGTGGATTTGCCCTATTAATTAAGATGACAATTTCGTAATATTTTAAATGTAAAATCTAACATATCTGTAATGCCACGATATAGGTGCCCGACCAGACCTCACCACGAAGCTTTTCTGCAAACGTTCACACGGTACAGCAGATTTTAGAAGAGGCTGCACGTTTATTGAAACTTCTCTGGAGAGTCTCCCTTCCTCTGAAAGCTGCTCACAGTGCTGCCCATGGTACTCAGGTACTGCTGTGTTTTACTTTGTGAGGCTTTTTCTGAATTTTGAACCTGTTTTACTTTGTGAACCTTTTTCTGAGGTTGTAATGTGTTACAAGAGGTGTGAGGTAGGAACACATCACTAGGGAAATCTTTTGAAGATTGTGAAGCTAGGATCCCCAGTGTGCAGTGTCTGGCCATGCAGATTTGGGCAGCTCCAGTCCCTGAAGACTAAGGCCAAACCTGTGCTGGTTTTCTGTCCTGATCACAGCGTGCACTGGGGGTTTATTCACAAAAGATTTCATAGTAAAGAGACAGTCTGTAATACCTGTGTTCTCATACTCTGCAGGTATAGGCAGGTGACAACTACTCCATTTTAATGAGGAAAGACTTGGTCACCCTTGTTATAAAAAAAAAAAAAAAAAAACCCAAAACCAAATTCAATTTGGTTATCTATAAACCACTGACAACAAAAATTTCAGCAACTTTGATACAACCTGAGCTACATTTTACTTTTACGTTTTAGATACCTAAGCTGTAAAATAAGAAGGTTATTTTTTTAAAGTACGACAAAAAGTCACGACAAGTTTTATATCACTTTAACTAAAAAGGATTGCACTATGCAAATGAATAAAAGTGAAGTGAATGAGGGATGAATTATCTATACTGTCATAATGCTGCCATTCAACAATGAAACTGTTTGAAACTCTGGCTTTGAAATAAATTTGAAATGTTTTCCCTGAGGTTTTTACGTATGTTTGTCCAGGGAGACAGGATATGGCTGAAAAAATAAAGGTTTAGGAAAGCAAACATTTAATATATCATTTTTATAACATTAAAAAATATATTTTTAGTGGCCTTAAAAATGTAAAATCATAAAAGGAGTGAGAAGAAACTGTGTTGTCTAATACAGATCACTCATATTTCATTTCCATATTTTGGATGACTTGTGAAGTGTGTATATTTACATTTTTACCCTTATATACATAAAATTTATATGGACAGCTATCTGTTGGCTTGGATTGCAGTGCTGGAACATAACACAGTGATAAACAAATGTGTTTTAGTAGATCTGTGATGTCCCAATGCTTACTGGTCTAAACCTTCTTAATTTGGATTGGTCCCTGCCCCCTGAAAAATGTGACCCTACACTAGAGATCTCAGAATAGAGGCGATAGGAGCTTTTCTAGGGTTTCTTACCCAATCTGCTGAGATCTTAAGGACATTTGATTCCCTCTGATGTCTTAAATGCAGCATATGAAAGAATGTCTCTTGAAGTTTGAGTCTAAAAGATAGTGAGTGTTCACTGCCTTCTGTTCAGCCCCACAGGAGCTGTGAATAATCAGCTGTTCTGAAGAGCTAAATGCTAGGGGAGAATTCCAGAAGACATTATTATTTAACAAGTGGTACAACAGCAAGAAAAATGTACAAGTTTAAGTTTGCATGAGGTTCCAGATAAACAATCACTGCAGATTAATAAATTTGTATTCTTAATTACCATCCTTAGAGAAAGGAGGTGCAAGTTTTGAACCTGGCATATAAGACGTTTGCTGGTCTCACAGCACTGGCCAGCGTTATGCTTTCCAGTTGAGAGCAAAAGTCATGAAAGGAATGCAAGATTCAAAGCAAAAATAAACACTAAAGTCTTTTTTCAGAATATCCTAACAAATAATTGTGATAAAAGTGAGCTAAGGCTACATCATTAATTATAACACTTTTCTCTGTAAATCATTGTGGTCTCGTCACAGATAGCAGGAGGGAGGAAGCAGTGAATGATGGCACTCACTCCTTTAAATTCTCTGCAGTCTGGAGAACTCTGAGGGCTCCTGTGCAAAAGTATAGAGGAATTAATCATGTGCCACATGTATCTTTTAATGATTCTGAGCTAATATTTTATTCTTGCAATTTAGGATGAAGGAATGAAAGCAGAAATATTCAGGTTGCGTAGGAAGCTATCTGAGCAAGAGAAGAAGTTACACAGCACAGTGAAACGCTTGCACTCCACCAACCAGCTGAAGGAAAACATGGAGAAAGTCATCATTGATCAGTGTAAGTGATTGCTGCATTCCTAGTTCTTATTTTTGCATTTCATGGCTAACTAGCTAAATTCAGAAGCAATCAAATAACTATAGGCTCTAAAGTGAGATTTTACTCTTTTAAGAGATCTGAAAGATTATATGGAAATATGAAAACAAGCATTACATAGACTATATTCTAGGTGTGCTAGACCCCATGAACCTCTTGAGATATATGAATTCTGCTTTAAAATGTAATCTGCTCATCAGCAGATATTTGAATGGAGCTATATCTTTCCTCTGCCTCTCCAATTGCTATGGCAGTGTGTGTGTTACTGGACATGGATTTCTTTTCCTTCAAAAATTCTGTCATTAAATTCTCTTAGTGATAGGACTGACTCATTGATCTTTGCAAACATAGCATTCATGTTCATGAGTAATTATTTTGGAATGTAAGATGTTATGCAACAAACACAGTGGCCATACTACTTCCAAGTTATTCAAGTCATTTTAAATGCAGCATAGTGCTATTAATTTAGTTTGTTCCATAGCTCAGAATTTTGTATTGATATTGCATATATTTTCTGACGGAAGATTGTTGATTCAATATTTATTGGCTGCTTTTGGTCACTTCTTTCAGAGGTGTTGCTTAAAGTGACATAAAAGTTAGTTTTATGAAATACAAAGCCATGTTTTGTTCAGATTTAAATGTTGAATAGCTCAGTTTGGAGCTATCACAGCAAAATTTAAGCTATTTTATTATGTTTGTCTGTTTGTCTGCTCCTGTAATATCGCTGAGACAGTTTTACTGATTTACTTTGGTTATTTCCTATGTTCCAGTAACGTCTCTTGAAGACTTGCTGGGTAACTGCAGTAGGGCTATGGAGAGCATAAATAGGTAGATTTTGGCCTTATGGCCCATCTTTTTATCCCCACAGCCACTACCCTGACCCTTTCTCCCCATCACCTTCAAAAACAAAACAGAAAATTTCCCTCTTTCTTTGCTCACTCTTTTTTAGTGTATTCAACCTTTTCTTAACTAGGTCCTAATAAAATGAAACCAGCTTTTTCTGAAATCTTTCTTCCTGCAGAATACTGCCTGACTCGTAGCAGCTCCACTGTTAGTGTCTGAATTCTCTTCATGTACTGAATTTGATACTTTTGATTTAGAAATATCTAGTTTGCCAGAGAAATGATTTTAGAAGCAGAGCTCTTTACGAGCAGAGGGCACGCTGCTACCCAGAAAGACCCAGATAGATACAATTTTCAGTAAGTTTCATTGATGATGGGAGTTATGGGTGTCACGTTACCTTTGCCTTAAAGAGCAATTTCAGCAATGTTTCTAAATTGCATCTGTACACAAATTCCTGACCAAGCATACAGCAAAAGCAGTGAATCATAGGAAGTTACTATTGAATTTTATTACCATGTATACACTTTTTATTTCTTCCTTTTGCCAGTAAGAAATCACAAGTATCCCAGGAGGTGACCTTGACTGCCTCCATTCTCCCAAATTCCTCTTAGCAGTTCACCTCTATGGAGAATATTCAGGCTCCCACTGTTACTTACTTGAGCATTCCTAAATATGTTTAGAGGCAGAGACTGGAACCTTCTTGTGGCTCTGAGTTTTCTGTGCTATTTCTTCAGGAGAAAGAGAACTCATTGCTTATAAAACCTCATCTGAACCTCTGAACATGTAACAATGCAGAGCCAAATTGCAGTAATCTGCCAAGGGTATAATTATCTCATGACAGCTATACCCTTGGAGTTGTTGGGTTCTTATTATTGTAATGAAAAATCTTTATTATGGCTAAATTGTTTATTTTTGAGACTGGAATATTAAATTGGTACTTGTGAATGGTATTTTTCAGCAGTTATGGAGCTGACACAGATTAGAGAATCACATATTTAACCTGACATTTCTAAATATCAGTTTTGTTTAGCAGCATCCCCTCCTCCATTCACAGGTCTTTCTCTCTCCCCACGGAAGCTAACTAGCTGCATAAATAAAGAAAACTTGGAACTCGTCAGAGCAAACCACTCGCTTCCCTCTAAGCCTGTGTAGGTCGCTTTGTCCTTGAACTGCTGGAGGAGCTGCCTGACTTGTTCTGCCATCTGTCCTCCTCTTCCCATCCCATCCTTTCCCTAAGCCTCTCCATCCTCTTCCTCCCTGCCCTCAGGAGTCTAATACATCAAACTGTAGTTAGATCATTTGCCATCTTTCCTTAAAATGGATGGTAGGATTCCCTTGGATAGTCTTGGATTAAAGGAGCCAGCCTCACATGGGTGACACTGTGCACATCTGTGAGGTTGTGTAGTGGTAAAATCTGCGTGTTTTCACGTATATAGCCCTTCTTAAGGGAGAAACACTTCAAAATGAAGGCTTTCCAAATGGTGTTTATATCTCAGAAATTGATTATTGGCTAGATGGAATATAGGCCATGGAGCAGGGAAGAGCATTGAACAGTTGAAGTGGTAGAAAACAGGGCTTGCCTGGTCACTGTCCATGTGGTAAATGTATGTGCCTTATATATTTTGTATCTTATTTAATATTTAGTCATAAGACTCCAATAGAGAGAACTTCATAGAAAACCTTTGCCATATTCTGTTTCATCTGCTCTTTCTTTCCAGTGGTTTTAACCCATGATGTCCTGAAGAAAGCTAGAGGAAACCTGGAAGTAAGTTAAATTTCAGCTTACATTTAAAGCTGGTAGCATTTATTCTTTAGAAGTAGTCTAATTTACTTCAGGTTTGCTGCTGGGGCATGATGTTATTATCAAATCTAGATGATAGCAGTTTAGCATGATAAATATTCCCATATGTGTTGTTTAAATTAGAGTTTTACAACCGAACAAGTAGCTAGTTCAGTAACTGAGGAACTTTTCTGGCGCTTTTGCTAGATTAACATTCATATGTCCTTCTTCCTCCAGTAGTTTAGTTTTAGCAAGTCACAGTCCAATAACCTGTTTTTACTGGCTAAGCTCACAAAAAGAGCACTTACTTAAAGCCTGCATATATTTTAATAACCAGTGCTTTTTAAAAAATGTTAAATATTTTTATTTAATTTAACATTATAAATGTTAAATGTTAAAATATTAAGACCCAGTAGGCAAAGCTGCTGTAAACAACTATTTGCTGATGCAGTATATTAGATTAGTTTGACTGTTTAGGTATTCACTTCTTGCATCCTAAATCACATCCCTCTCCTTGCATACTGCACTTGGAATGATGGTCCATTTCCCAGATCCCCCTTAAATTTTCCATGAATCCTTCCTTCATTATTTTTGACACCAGTGGCCTTATCAAAGCTCTTCCTTAAGCAGCTGCTCCGCTATTTTCTCATCCCTCCCCAAGATATAAGTTGATGACGTAAAAAGGTCCATGTGCTTACAGAAACCCTGATCCTTTAATTTGAAGATCTGCTGAACAGAGTGGGTCATATTTGCAGATGCTTTTGCAGGATTACGGCCCAGGACTAGGAACAAACTGCGTGCAGCTGAAGCACTGCAAAACAGAGCAATAATTATTGCTTTTCTAACCAGGTTCAACCAGCGGAGAATCAAAAAGCGGCTTCCTTTACCAACAAAAAAAGGATTCTCTGAAGGAGAAAGGTCCGTTAATAAAGACTGTTCCCCGTGCTTATTGTTTGATTCTTCGTGCCTTAAATATTTATTGATGTAAAAATGTTCATTTAGCTCTTTTATTGCAGTCAGCCTTTGTCTAAAAAAAGAAGAAAAAAAAAGAAAAAAAAAGCAAGGAAAGAAGCAAAGCTTTTGGTAAATAACTTATTTAACAAAAAAGGATAGTTTTTAATATTTATTACAGAAACAGGTACTGGAAGTGTTGAAAAAAATCTAGATTTTTTTTAAAGTTGGCTCCTTTGAAATTTTATATTTTTACGTGTTGTGTTAGTTAAACAGATCCAGAAAGAATCAAGAGTACGATCCTTCTGTCAACTGTTTCTATATGGCTAAAATTGAATAATGTAGCTTAAAAAAAAATACTTAGTTCTGCCACTTGTCATTGTCTTGTAGCACGGTGCGAAATGTTCATTATTTTAAAGCATTTTAAACTTACATCTGGCAGATTCTTCCGGAAGCCACCTGATCCTGAGCTTTCTCATTATCCTGTTAGAAACTTAGATTTGATGCTAGGTCTGAAAATGTTACGTAGAATCAGGCACTTCATTAAAGTTAAAAACAACCCCAAGTCTGTCTGTGTTATTTTGTTTAAAACGTGAGAAATGTGAGCACCTGCTGAACAAAGCAGCGAGTGATGGCAACGTTCATAGCGCTTGGTGTGGATCATTTATTCCCTGAAAATGACTGAAATTGGTCCCTATCTGCAGTCTTATAAGGTAGGGTAGAAGGGCTTACCAGGACTCGGTGCAGATGTTGGAAACTTGTTTCAAGAAGTCCCAGTCCAGAGAGATTTTGCTACTGGGAAGATGATAGACACTGGTGAGACCTGTACAGACTGGAAGGAGATCATTTTGAGGGACACGGTTCTGCAATCCATTCTTCTGCTGAAATCATGTAAAAATATTTATTGAATTTAAAGACATTTTTTTATTAGGGGCTTTTGTGTTCCATACTGATATAAATAATAGGAATATTTTGACCAGGCCGGAGAGCATTATCATAAAATATGTCCCTTGTGCACTCCGTGTGCTCCACTCATCCTACCTGGGGCCACATTTGCCTTCGGTCTTGGCTGCTGGAGCAATCAGAGCTGATCCCAGGCAATGTGCTGTTCTTGTTGATATTCCAGTATCGTATCCTTTGAGCACGGCAAAGACAGGCTTAATCCTGCTGCTTCTGCAGCTGAACCCGATATTAAATGGTTGGGGCTGTTCCTTTCCCTGGAGGCAGCTCTGTGCTCCCCAGTTCTGCACAATTGCCAGCACAGCCCCTAGACACAGCGCAAGGTGCAGATAATCTGGTCTGTGCCAGTTGTTTTCCATTCTTTGAGAAGTTTTCCCTGCAACTATTGTGTGTGTAAATTAATTTTTATTAAGGAAAAATAACAGGAAGCTGAAGAGTGGCACTCGCAACTCTCGTTCATCCAGGGAAATGCACAGCCAAGACCAAAATGTTGTCGGCCTCGCTGACAGCAGGGGGAAGCAAATTCATTCATCTAGATTAGAGGAAATATGCTGGAAAAAAAGTGAAAAAGTTAAAAATAAACTTTGCAAATTGAGACGGGGGGGAGGCAACGAAAGAGCACACAGTCAAACTTGCACTTCAGTCTCTTCACACGTTATTGTCCTCACAGCTCACTAAAAACGTCAAGTTAATTTTACTAAGTAGCTAAATTATAGACACTCAGATGTAATCAGAATCTGCTATACATTTCAACTTTCAAAATTAATCATCCTACGTTTTTTGAGTTATAACACCTGAAGGAAGCAGCTGTACATCTATATATAGGCGCCCAATTCTCTTGGTCCTCTTGCAGCCTTTTCCATTTCCACACCATCTGTACTGAAAAATAAATAAATAAATATTGCCCATTCCCGAGATGATTTACCACTTATTTCTTCACGTTGCCCACTGTGCCCACTCAGAGCTCCTCTCCTGACCCCTTTTTTCTTTCTCATCATCTGCGACAGCTGCATCCACTTTACAGTACCCTGCGCATCCTCTGCACGCAGGGTGCTGGGTGCAGCCTCCCTGCCGAAATGGGCTTAGCCGCCCCAAAATGTGTGATCTATCATCACCTCTTTAAAAGAGATGTTTCCTCGAGATCAAAGTATTTCATCTTAATGAGAAGTGCCTCTTAAACACAGGCAATTTACTGGGCTGGTTTAAAAATAATTAACGAAAGAAAGAACGAAAAACGCTTACCAGATGGAGGGCTGCAAAAAGACAAAGCTTATGGAGTGTTAAACTTGGTTGCCGTTGAACAAAATTACATTTTCCTTTAGAAAGAATTATGCAGGGGGAAAATCAGCTGCGTAAGCAAATGGGATTAAAGGAGGGGCTCATTTGCTCAGCGCGTTCCTGACCATACTCTGCTTTTCTGGGCAAGGTGAGTCAAAGTGCAGCTGAGGGAGGAACGGGGCGTAGGTACAAGGACAGTCACCGAAGGGAACAAAGAAAAGTATTGCTCAAAACCACAGGTAGCTGCTTGTATTAACAATAAACAAACACCAATGCTGTCGCGGGTTTAGAAGCAAAAGCGCAGGCGCTTTGGGGGGGGTATTTTGCGCCATTTTGGGCCAAATCCCTCGTTTTTGTGAGGGACGTGACACACTTTGCAGCATGGCAGGACGGGTGGCTCCGCTGAGCGCATCCATGGCTGTTCCTGGCTTCCCAGGCTCTGGGAGCCTCTCTGAGCCTTATTTTTGGGGACAGCCACTAGATGGCAAAAGCAAGTTGTGCTTGCGGGCAAGGAAAAGCACAGCCTGGACCTGGCTCACCCAACACCAGCATAAATCCAAACCACTGGGTAAAACCTGGGCTCATGAGCAGAGGTACTGTTAATAAGCTGGGATCTGGAGCCAAGGCTGATTGAACGCAGTCTTAGCTTATTTACTTGAAAGGAAAAAAAAAAAAAAATATATATATATACACACATATATGTTCCATATATATATATATATATTCCACTTCCATGACACATTCTCACTGTTTTACTGCACACAAAATACGCGTTTTTGCCCTGTTTCCTATGGTTGCACTAGGGATCTGATGGGAGCCAGTGAC
>JAVCKT010027761.1:7147-19864 GCA_032273925.1 Rhynchotus rufescens | reverse complement strand
TCTCTTCCCTTTCAAGAGCCAGAAGTATTAAGACCCCACAAACCCCATTATGTTAACAAACCAGAAATGCAGCATAGGCGAATTTCCAATTTGTAGAAATGATTTTAATGGAAGTGTATGGACTTTATTTTTCCCTTAACATAATTCAGTGTTAGGAGGACTCCAAATCATTATGGAGTACATATTAAAATAAATTACTGTATAGAAATTCCTAGTAATAGTCTTCATGCTGAGAAGATAAATATCTCACCATATAGGTCTACCACTAGCAGTATGTAGCTTACTGCTTATCATTCTGCTTTATTAGGTGTTGATATGTTCTGAAAAAACTTGTGCGTCCCTTGATGATTTCTCTTCCCTTGTTGCATAGTTGGGTGTGATCAGGTGACTATTAGTGATTAAGGTCATAGTGGTTTAAACAATTACTGCCTCTCTTCTGGAGTTATCCCTTCATCTGCTGAAGGGTGACTCTATATTATTCTCTTCTGATCTCTTATAATTGAAAATAGATTAGCTTAAATCGCCATGGTATTTCAGTGGACTAGAAATATGTAGCAATCATGTGAAGGATGGTCCTGTCTTAAAATCGTTCTGATTTGTCTGAGGTGGTCTTGCCATATTGCTGTTATCCTATCAGTTAGATAGGTAGCAAGAGCCTATATTCAAAGGCAAAGAGGAGGCTTTTTATATTCCCTCAATAAATGCTTTCTGACTCTAATCGAATATTGAGAGCAGATCAGATGCATTTGTTCTTGTTTATATAACTTGAAATTTTTCTAGCGGTTCAAGTTCAAGGAACTGTCCTTCCTCAACCTCTTGGCTGCTCTAGATAAGCAGGCTAAAAGAGCTCTGTTGGTACCTAGGTCACCTAAATAATTCATTTCTATAGACATATTCAATTAATAACTAACAATCAAGGACCAATGAGCACTGCTTCCAAGAGTCTGAGTCTTCTGTGAGTGACAGGTACAATAAGCGGAAATGATTGGACTGAATCCAGTCAGTTAATAAATGGAGCAGTCGGCACTGGTAGCATGTCACAAGAATGTAAACACAAGATTTATCCAAGGAACATTTAATTAAGCTGGAAGGTAATGGGTAATGGAAGATACAGTGTGTAGCTTTTCCATTACAGAAAGTACTGCGTAGCTTAGATGAGTTATTGCTGGGGGGAAATAATGGCCTCATGTTTTCCAGGTCACAATATGAAAGTACTATATAGCATTTTTGAAAGCTACATGGATTTCATTGATATAACCTTCAGAATTTTTCTTATGCTAAGTTAATTCTTGGACTGTGCATCCAAAAGCAACAAATTCTGGCAGCATGTGTGAAGAGTTTTGGGTACTGTTGTTTAAAGAGTACATTTGACAAATAATACAATAAGTCAGTAGTGGAGGCAGAGTGTATGATCTGATTCCTTCTGTCAATGTCTGTTTTGTGGATGTCAGCCAACTCTTGATAGGCATGGCGCTTCCTTAATATAGTCTGTAGTGTTAAAGCCTGTCATCTGTTAAAATGTTGTTACTGTTCTTCAGGTAAACTTGCCTTTCTTTCTTTCCTTCTTTCCCTTTCTTTCTTTCTTTCTTTGTCCATCCATCTGTCCCTCTCTAATGGAGAGGACTTGTGTAACCGTGATGCTTGTTTGCTAGAGACTCAGTGCAGCATACTTATTCTCTTGGGGGGATTCTGCATGTTGCACTCTCGAGAAATTGCATAAAGGAAAACTGATCTTTGCCATGTATTTTTGCAGGGTCTTCACCTTTTTAAAGATAGTACTAGCTGAGGGTTAATTGAGCAATACTTTCCAGTTTACACCATAATAAAGTACCTTTGTGCAGTGTATGAATGATGAATGTCAACTTAAATTCATTCTCGTGTCGTTTACATTTGTTGGCAAGCATCCATTTCTTTTCTGATACTCGAGCTGCTCAAGGTACGCAGAATAGAACAAAGAAACTTTGATTCAGAAAGAAAAATTCAAGATGGGAGACAGATTGTTGTTTTGTTCTAAAGCACCAGATTGTTTCACTACTGTCTCTTTGATTGAATGGTAGTGTGCAAGTGAACTAGCCCAGTGAAATCCCGTGTTTAGATCTGTTGCAACCAAAGCACTTTTCTCCTCCCTGAGCTGTCCTGCTGTTGTCTGGTGATATGGACGGAAGGAGGTGAGATAGGACACAAGATCTGTCTTCATATCTTTGCCTCCGTAAGAAATTTTATAGCTGGGTTGTAGAAGCCATACTGTTAGAATCACTCTGCTGCTTTTGCTGAAAGTGGCGCCTGCCAGGACTCCCTCCTTTCTGAAGGAATCTGCTTCTGAGATAATTGGAAGTTGATGTGTGTGTTCTGTTCAATAGCCTCTGATGGACCTGTTCTGTCTGAACTTGTGCGCTGCTGCTCTGAATGCACCTCTATTTCTAGGATATCCTTATATTTCTTGAGTGTACTTCCCTGTTTTTTGTACTGTATAATATCTTTGATAGTGTCTTCTTCATTCTGCTATAATGTTGTGTGTTATCATGGTTTACTCATGTGAATGGAAATAATGGAAATTCCCTATTACTGCTATTTGCTGCATTACTGACACTAGACCTGCCTAGTGCTTTATAGATACTGTAACCATTCTTGTGAGACTAGTTAATACTAGTAACAGTGCTGCCCATACCTTACTGGGTATGAAACTTAAATTTCTATCAGTTCTGTGGTGTTTTTCAGTACAGGAAATGTATGTTTCTATTCCTTATGAAATGTCAAAGCATTCATACTAGTCAGACCTGTACAACTTAATATTATTCTGTTTCTTCTCATTATCACTGTCCTCTCATAGATCTACTTGTTTTTCATCTTAAATTAGGTAAGTTTTTTTTCAGAGGAAAGATTTGTCTTTGTAGTTTTCCAACAGAGCAGGAAGTCTATAGTGTAATTGCTATGCTATACGTGAAACAAAGCTAAGGATAAAGATAATGTCCTGCTTAGGTGACAGGCAATATTACAGTTTTACTTAGGTAATACTCTTAATGAAAAACGTTTTAATTTATCATCATCAATAGTGCTTGTGCTGCTTCATAAAATATTGCAGTGTTAAATTTCAAACTAGTTGTGGGTGGTTTTGATTGGGTATTTTCCAGTTATTGACTTGCTGATTTAAAGTTTGTTTAATAATCTCTCTAGTGATTATAAATTTAAGGAAGAATTTTACAGTCTAGCTTGGCAGATTCTTGAAAACAAAGCCTGGGACTGAAATTGCAATAGGAAATGGACCTGCAGTTGGGGATATGGAGGTGACCGGGCTTCACAGGATAGAGCACCTGTATTTAAGGATACTTTCTAGTCACTCTTGCTTAAGGTAGCTGTGAAAATAATACCATTAATATGCATCATAAAGGCAGTAAGGTTTTAATAGAAATAAGTGTGCCTTCTCCAGACTGTGGACTGCCAATCCCATTTGGGAGGCCTTCTACCTTAATCTGACATCTTGTTTAGCAATGATAACACTAGAGTGTCCAATTAAAGTATTTCAAGAAGACATCCCAATACAAGACTACACTGATTGTCCGCTAATGCATATTGAATTTTAGCTAAATACAGCCCCGGGTGCTGTACTGGAAAACAGGGGAGCTTGCTGTCCAGGCTCTTAATTCATTTTATATCGATTTGGCTACTAATGATATAACCTTCTCCTCTAATTAACTGACATCTGCATTAGGCTGAACAAGAGCTCCCCTGCTAGGATCTGTCCACTTGGTTTTGCTGTGAGATATGTTCTCCTTTTATGATAGGTTTTGTCCAGATTAGCTTGTTCCCTGAAAAAAAAGCATTGCATAAAGGATTGACATTTTCTAAAATAACTTTTAAGAAAGTTTGTCTTTCCATTGACTACATTCCTGCCTATGTGCCTAGGATTCATGTTGCTGTCTAGTCTGGCCAGAGCTGGTTGACAGCTGAATCCTCCTCTGTGCACCACTTGCTCCTTGGACTAAAGAAAGACTGCTAAGAAAGGCATAAAAATAGAGAGAGGATATGAACACCTTAGGGTAAACGGATGTACTGGATTTAACAATGTCTCATTCCAGTTTCAGTGTTGACTTGCCTTCTATAAAGATCTCAACAAAAGCTGCATGGTTTGTGTTCTCTGAGTATCTGAGCATCTGAAGGTCACCATCTTGTCCAAGAACTGGAATTGTGCACAAGGAAAGCAGGAATCTTCCTTTCTAAGACGAGGTGTTCTTTACCTTGAAACAGTAATACTTCAGAGCTGACAGAATTAAAATACAGTGAAGTTTTGGGTTATTGTTCAGTGCAAAGGAGGCAGGAAAGCTCAATTAAGACAGCTTAAAAAGAGCTTAAAAGTGTTTTATAAAACTCATCTAGGCAAAGGGCTTTAACCTTGTCTTTCAGGAACTGTTGCCCCCTCTGCTAGGGAGGTGACCACAGTGCAAGAAAGCCTTGGCACATGGAAGGCACCTCAGTGGCTGCTGCTTGTACTTAAATGGAACTTGCACCTGGATACTGATTGCCATGCTCTGTTGCTGAAGATTTTGTATCCGGTGACAGAACATGTTCCTTAGCTGAGTTTTGTGGTAGTAGGATACATTATGATTGAGCTTACTTTGAAAAGTTGTATTTGTATTGTTTACAAAATGTCCAACAGTCTAAACTTTATTTATCTCAAAAGTAGAAGAATTTAATTGTTAGGAAGAGTAAATTTTCAGAACATTTTTACTTGTGTCTGTGTGGCATTACTGAGTTAGGACATACCAGAACAGCAGAATGTACAGGGCACATGTTTGCAGAGGAAAAAAGTATTTGATTCTTGAAGAGGGAGCTAAGCTAGATCATGGAAGAGTTATGCCTTAACATAGGCAGTCAGATTCAGAGCTGAAAAGCTCATAGTTTTAAATCTTAAAATACAAGCTCTGATGCATACAGGAGGAGTACTGTTAGCATGAATGATAGTTGGATTTTGGTGAAATCTGCTAGCTGAGATGAGGTCAATTTCAACTAAATGAATAGTAATTGATCTAATAAATCAATCAACTGATCATCTTTTCCCTTTCCTTACCATTTTGTCTTGCCTGATTTATTGCACTGGATATGTAATTTGGTGATGCTTGAGAAGAGGGACCAATCTGGATCTTCTAGTATTAACATTTTAGCTCCATCTGTTTGTCCCAGATAGTAAGAATAATAAAGCAGCTGAGATTATATTCCCCACTTTCCAGTAAGTTCCCTTGTGACAAGTCATAACCTTGCTATTCATCAGGGATCCTCTGTGTTTAAAACCCACATATATGCAAACAAACATACATCTTGCAGTTGCATTTTGATTTGCATATCTTTAGGAATATTAAACCTGAAGTATTCAGTGCACCAAAAATACGTATCTTGTGCGTTACCACTGCAGTTCCAGGTTGGATGTAGAATAACAAGCAGTGGTGAAGTACTTGTCAAGGACCCAGACTCGCACATCAAAGATTTTATACAGTCTAGTTTAAAGAAATGTGAGAGGAGTAAAGAAGAAAAATCTCCTTAACTGTTTCTGCTAGTTCTCACAGAAAATACGAATGTCCTGTGATTTGGAATGGATTTTTTTCCAAAGACAGAATGAAAATTCAGAGATAAGATTGGAAGAATTAGCTGTGAATCTCACATTTCTGCAGAAAGACTGAGCAGCTTCTGCTTTATTGCTCTGAAAACATAATGGAACCCTAGGGACCACTGACACAACCAGCTTCTAAGAGCCACTGGCACTTAGCAAAATTGACCTCAGTTAATTATTATTTTTAAAAAGCTTCTCTGCTGGTGTAGGAAGCTTCATAAGTAATGGTATGTAGATGGTTAAAGAAATTTCGGTTTCTTGAAGAAGGGCTCAGTGCCCTGTAACAGTAGTTGATAAGGAGCAAACTTTGATAAAAGGGAAAATAATTTAAGTGTTAGACTAGCGTAAAGAAGTGAAATGGAGGAGAGTGGAGCATGACAAGCTCAACACACTTTGCTCCTCCTTTAGTAAAAACATTTCTTGAGCCTGTTGTAAATGAATTCGCAAGCACATAAGAGACTTCAACACTAATAGCTGCAAAGAGAACAGAATTATCCAGGGTGCATGGAATATTAACATGCTCCATTGTGAGGAAATATTTGCCATAGTTCTGACTCATGTGCCAGGGATTTTGGAACCATTTTTCCTTAGCCGTATATAAAAGAGAGGATTCATGACACCTGATGATCCACAGTTCTTGAGGGCTCTGGAAATTTTTTTGAAGAGGGAGCAATTTCCGATAGTGGAATCTAAACTGGCATGTAGGTTTGAGGCTCAGTTGGGCTGTAACATTGCCCTTAGAGTAATGTGCATTGTACTGTGCTCTGTTTGTTTATTACTGTGGAGTGCCAGATGTTTTAATATAAATTATGAGAAAAAAAAATATCTGTTGTATCATTCTATTTGAATGTCAGGTGTTATAAGAACAAAACCAAAACAAATAAAATAGGATATATGTAATGAAAATAGTTTTGCAAAATATTTCCACTCCGTTTAGTGACTTAAGGTTATGAAGTATTTCTTGTGTCACCATCTCCATGCACCTGCTATCACAACCTCATACATCCTATTTATCATTTAATATTTTTTTTTCTGAGAGTAAATGTGTTATGATTTCTGTGTCTCACAATAACTGGATAACCATTTTTATTTCAATAGAATTTAAATTAGTTGCTTGTGGATGCCAGGGAAATGTATTTTCAACAATTCCAGCACTATAAAACAGCCTGCAGCTTTTTCTTGATAAATGTAAAACAAAAAATAATAATTCTGGCTCTCTGCAAGTGTTGCAATGCCAGATGTTTCCATTAAATGTTCCCCCTGACCAAATGCCAAAAACTTGAGCAAAGGAAAGGTTGGGAATAGGAAAGAACATAATTTAAAACACAAATCATTATAGAGAACACACTCCTTCCCTATCTGAGCAGCACGCTGGAAAGACAAAGATTGGAACACAGCAAAGTCTTTAATTTAGTTCCACCTGAGAATGTACATCCCCTGGTACAGTGGGCAATCCTAGGTGGTTCTAAAGGAGAAAGAAAACTGGAGTCTCCTGCAGCAGTTCTAAAAGGATAAGAATATATGTGCATGTGTTGTATAGTTGTATGGATTTTTATTTTGAGAAGGAGTTTCAGTTCCTCCAGCTCTTGGTGTCCAGTGCTTTTCTGTAATTTTGCTCTTCATTTTGATCAGCAGTTGCTGCTGAGGTATATAATTCTTCTGGAAAATAATTTATTACTGGTTAGTTTTAATTAAGACAGATAATCAGTAGGACATTCCTCAGTTTTTTATCTACATATAGAATTAATTCAAATATCCTTCCCTATTCCCAAACTCAGTAGTTAATTCTTCTGCAAAATTGCTTCTAGAGGCTCCAGTCTGCATATCTTACTCTTCAAACTTGTAGATTTGGGAGTCTCACCACATGGTGAAGCGATAGGTGAAGCTGATTTTGTCTAGGATAAGATTTTGAATGTTGCATAAAGAGAAAATGTCATCTGATTGGTCCTACCTGCTTTCCTGTAAGCAGAAAGAAGAGTTAAGAATCACATAAGGAATTATTTAGCTTAGTGGTTGCCTTGTGCTGCCCAGAGGTAAAGACCTAGTTATCTGCACCGCTTATCAGGTTTGCCATTTTAGCATAAACTTGTTTAAAACCGAGTAGAGCCTCTTTTTTTTCATCTTAATTAGGCAGTAACTCATTGATTCCAAGCGGACCATCATTTTCTAATTATTTAGTACCTCATATAATGTCATTAAACATCTTTCAGTGGATAGGATTGCTCTAAAAGCCTTCGCTCCAGAGCTCTAATATTAGACCCTTGGCATCCATCCCTGTGTGTGAAAAGCAGTCAGTTTGTTTACCAGGAATTTGGATTCATATTACTGGGGGAATTAGCAGTGAGCTATTAGTCTGATTCAAGCACTTAACAATTGCTGATCATCTCCTCATAGCCTGTGGATAATGGAGATGATCAGCTCTAAATGGAAAGGATGTGGGGCTATTTTCATGAAGGCACTTGGAGAAAGTGCTGTATCCCACTGACCTCTGCTAACCCTGGGTTTTGCAAGAAACCCAAACAGCGACTCACTTCCTGGAGGAGAGCTAATCGCCTATAAGAACTTCCATTAGAGACCAAGCTCAACCTCAACAGAACCTCCCTCATCTTGAAAAGGGCTCAGCCACAAAATCCCTGAGGTAGAAGTGATTTGCTACTGATCTGTTTTGATGTGAGAAACCACTGCAGAATAGCAGTTGGTTGTGATTCCACAGCAGTGCTGGAGGGTTTCGTGCTTCTCTGCTGTCATGCCCAAAAGCTTTAGCTGCTGCACAGACTCTTCGGCAATTACTCTTGAGTTTTCCCTCACATGGTATTCTGTAAAATTGGCTTCTGCTTTAGGAAATATGGTGACTTGTAATTTGTATGGTGTATTGAAAAGATAGCTTCATTCTTTATGGGTGTTGAACTTGTGGTGTTGCCCCATCAGTCTGAAGTTATTATTTAATGTGAATTTTTAGGAGTAGCAGCAGGGATTTGTAGCTGGGAATTGCCTGAAGCCAAGGTTAGTGGGGGTTTTTTTTTCCCATAACTGTTGCTATTGTGTGCCTCCTTTTAAAATGAAAAATGTAGTTACTTGATCCTTACTTAAGCTTATGCAATTGCTGGAGGAAGTGGGAATGATTTTAAGGAAGAAGAGGTACCATAATCCTGAGCTTCCAAATTTTCTTACAGTTTACCTCTGTCATCAGCCTACTTCTTACTGTGGGCAAGAAATAGGTATTGATTCTCCCACCTGTCAAGCAAGAAAAGTCTAATATGGTGATTGTGAAACGCACTGCTGTAGAAGAACTATCTGAATGCCCTTCACAAAGGCTACATTAGACCATGTTAAGGAACTTCAAACACAGAAATCTGTCATATCTTTAAGTCCCCAACAGTGAGTGATGTCTGTGCAAGTTGTTGTTCTGAGACTGGCATGTAAGAGTACCTGTCTAATTCTGTTCCTCAGATGCCATTCTCATAAGGCCTTTGATAGGAGAATAGCTTTCACTGAATGCAAACAAAGACAGGAGACTTCCAGAGTTGCGAGATAAATTTTATTAGATTTGGCAGCATTTTACACTCTTAAAAATAACTTACATATATAACTTACAAATGACAATGAAAAGATTTCCTCCTTTCTGAGTGCTTGCTAGGAGCTTAAAGTTAAGAGTGTCAGGATTCAGAACTTCCATTATTTTTGTATTTAGACAAAGATACTCTGCAGGATGTTGTATTCCACTTTCTGGAGGCACTGAAGCTGAGTGGGGTTTGTTTTTTTCCTCTTTTAAATTCCATCATAATAGAGATAGAAAGAACTATTCTGGATGGCTTTGGGCAAGTCTGCCAGTCTTTCATCATTTGTGGTGTTGACAGAATTGTAGTGATATTGCAAGACAATTTTTGTAGTTACCCTTGTGCATGCATGTATGCTGTGTGGCTGAACTGTGATATTTGGAGCTCAGGTGTTACAAAAGCCTAAGTGAAGAAGGATTTGTACAAATTAGTGTGAGCATCTGTGAGTGCACAGAATAACAGTTTGCAGTTATTGATGGAACAATCATAAGCAACTGTGTATATAAAGGTGCATATCTACATGGAAAATCACATAGTACATTTGGATAAAAATCTGAAATGTTGTGTTTTACTTTAATTTCTGTCTATAGCAGGATTTGTTTAACTGTAAAGCATCTTCCTTTGTACTGCAGGACATGACAGGAAGTTGCAATTGCAATTCATCATCCAATTACAAGGATTAAGAGGCCACACTTCACACAAGTGATAAGGCAAAATTTTGTTGTTAGCATTTTGTGTATAATAAATACAATACAAATACTTTTCCCAAATCAACCTGTGTGAGAGCACTGGTGGAGGAACATGGGGGGAAAAAAAGGAAAGTTCAGTGCAGATGGCTGGGAGATGAATGCCAAACCTGGGGCAAGTACAGATTGCTCACGGAGAGCTATGCTGTCATTCTTGCAGATGTCCTCACTGGTGCATGGGATATGGGGAAGAAAAACATTTTTTTTTCTTTCCTGTCACTCTCCTGTAAGCTCTGAAGATGGCAGAGCTTGCTACATTACAATCAAGAAACTTGACAGAGATTTCTAGTTTTGCCATGGGGAGGATGGCCAAATGTAGATCTCAAAGTCCTCAGGTAAGAAGAACTTTGCTTTCATTAAAGAGAAGTAACAAGCGCTTTCTCTTGATCAAGATAGCCACATCTCAGTAGGTAACGGGAAACATTAGAATTCATATTCCTTTGAATTAAGAGGACCTTATTTCCTTTGCATGGAAAGTTGTTAATTCTCTGCCAGACAGAAGAGGTGGTTCTGCTCCATGCAGTGATTTTCCTGCTCTATTTGTCCACGAAGAGAAGGCTGGAATTTGAAACTGAAATATCACTGCAGAAGGACAGTGGTTCCTATGCATGCAGCAGTGGGAAGAGCTCTAGTCAAAAGGTATCTGAGTGGGAATCACAGCATGTTATCTGGTTGGTGTCTTTCTGGGCACAGATAAAGCAGACTGAAGAGATATCCACTTGCTCTGCGTCTGTTAAGGATTGTAATATTGCTCAGCTGTGCATATTATTCAGATTTGTTGCATCTCATGGGATATGCAAGAGAAACTCTGTGGAGTTGCCTGGACCTGAATTCTTCACTCCCCTGAAAGCGTAAACTGACTGATGAGGCAACTCTTTCAATTGATCGTGGACTATTAACCTACGCTCAGAAATCAATATTCACTTTAACACTACATTTTAACAGGCCAATGCAACAACAACAAAAAATGGAGCAGTTACACAGTGCACACTTTTACACTCAGAATAAACAGGTCATGAAATGGAACCTGGCAGCAGAGGAGGTTACTGGGCAGTGGGGCAGTGATAGATGAGTATGGAGAGGCACAAGTCCAGCTCTCTGAGGTCTTTGCACTGAACGTCTCAGGGGCATGTGGTGCATATAGCTTCAGTGAGCCTATATACTTTCTCAAAACATTTCTAAAAAGGCACACTCTTAGGCCAGGCAAAAGGTCAGGGTTAGCTGGATAAGGCTATTTGAGTATGGAATTTGAGTACTGAATTTGAGTATGGAAAGCCATCCCACATCTCTTGGTAGCCATGGCAGTGGCTACCACTGCAAGGGCAAAACAGACAGCAAAAATTTAAAGACAGTATCCTTGATCTGGGATGGTATTTTTCATATGCTAAAAAAAAAAGAAAAAAAAGGATTTGAAAATTTTGAAAAAAAGGGAATTAAATGTAATACAGAACTGGTGTTCAACAGGAACTTTGGCTGTGTTTACAGCTACAGTGACAGCCCATCCTGGAATGCGAAGACTTTCAGGTTTTTTTAGGCAAAGTTTTCAGCTGTGCTGTCTGACCAAGGAAGAACTACAGAAGTTTGGACAGCAGAACAGGACAAACTGTATCAGTTTTAACTGCAGTCAGTAAGCAAATTCTGTGTAAGTTCGGGGGGTGGGGGGCAGAATCAGACTTTTGTTTTTAAATACTGCCTTGGAAATTAGCCTGGCTGATTGTTCCTCAACATGCTAACATGGCAGAAGTGACAGTGGGCAGCAGATGTGCAGCTCTCAATACAAACACACCAGGGGGAAAGTGAGGTATAGCTGGGAGGAAGTTTTCAGTGAGTGTGGTTCTGGGTGAAAGCTATTCTATGCCTCTTTCTGGAAGCTGTCTGTTTGCCAAGAGTGAATTAACAAGGAGATGCTTGGGCAAAGGGCAAGATTAATAACATGGGGACAAGAAATGCCATTTGTGTCAAGTTAAAGTGGGCTGAGCAGCAAGGTCAGGAACAAAGCCAGAGATGGCCAGGAAACAGAAGCTCCAGAATATACAGAGGAAGCCAGAGGCATACTGCTGTGTTTGGAGATGTCTCGCTGCGTCTTCACTTCAGCCACCTAGGAAATGTAAAGTAAGAATGAATCCCAGTTAGACCCACTCGTACTCAATCCTCTGGCTCCAAAGCCTCCAGTTTGAGCACTGGCTTGAGACCACAGGAAGCTCCTGGGTCCAGGCCGTACGGCCTCAATTTTTGTTTGCCTGTGGAAAGAATAGCTTAAGTTGAGGTGGCTCAAGGTTCTGCATACTCATGCTCCCTCCCTTTGATGTCCAAAGTGACATGTTTACAGATGCTGGTTTTTTGCAGATACTCTGTCTAGGCACCTTTACCCAGTGTGTTGTGCAGGCAACAAAGCAGTGCATACCTGGGACATTTCTGAAGCAAGAGAAGTGCTGGCGCTGTCACCTTGGAAGCTTAGGGAAGACGAATAAAACAGTTCTTCCTGTCTTTCCAGAGCTGCCTGCTTCAGGTGCATTTGAGACCAAATTGCATTTTCTACAAACAAAAGTAAAGCAAGAGTCTTACATGTTTTTCTTGCACGCACCTTGGAGTCTAGCACACACAAGTTTAAGGGAACTATATCAGGAAATGTGGTCAGTCTGTATGTGTCTGCTTTTTGATACAGAGAATGCTCAGTGAATGGCCTGTTGCTTTGTGGGTTTACTTGTGAGAACCAGAGGAGGCTGTGAATCAGACTTGCACTGTACTTGAGGACATTGGGGTCCCTGTGGAACATTGCCAGCTGACTGTTTCCTAAGGAGCAGATATGTAA
>JAVCKT010027759.1:26126-40987 GCA_032273925.1 Rhynchotus rufescens | reverse complement strand
TTTCCTTTCCTTTCCTTTCCTTTCCTTTCCTTTCCTTTCCTTTCCTTTCCTTTCCTTTCCTTTCCTTTCCTTTCCCAAAGTCACAATGAGTATCTATCTATCTATCTATCTATCTATCTATCTATCTATCTATCCATCCATCCATCCATCCATCCATTCATCCATCCATCCATCCATCCATCCATCCATCCATCCATCGATGTATTTCTTATTTATTACTATTTTGCAGACTGCAGCTGCAGAAACACTGTTTCCTGGAGAGCTCAGCCTACAAGTTAGCAGTGGAAGTATTCTTCATCAGGGATAATTTTGCTCTCAAACGAGAAAAAGCTGCCTGTTATTTGTTATTGCTACTTGGGGCCTCCTGAGATTATCTCTGTTTCACTGGTATTGCAGCTCTGCCCACAGCCCTGTGCTTGCTGTACTGTCCCTGGAGGCAGAAGTGCTGCAGCCCATAGGGAGAGAGGACTTCTTCATCCTAAATGCATATGGTGGCCACTGGGCTAGCACGGAAAACAGGGCATTGTCTTTCTTGCAAAGAAATGTCTTCAGTGAGATGTGTAAATCAGGAGTCTGCCACTTGAAGAAGTGCATGGGGACCTTTGAGGGTGGGTGATGGACACCGAGGCAGAGCAGTCTGCACCTCACAGCACCTAAACCTCTGCCTGGGGTTATGTGCTCAAGTACGAGCACTAAGTACCTAAAAAATCTGCCTCTTGGAGAGCGAAGATGCCCCCAGAGGCCTGCACGTGGATGTCTCGATTTCAACATGAGATTATTTTGAAGAGCAGTTCCCTGGTAGGAAAATCTGTAGAAATAACTAAAACAAGAGCTCATGGCACTTGAAGAAGTCTCCTGATCAGTATCACTTGAGTTCACACTCGAGGCTATGCTTTTCCCCATCGTGCCTTATTCAGAAGCTATGTGGCTCAAGCACTTTATGTTGTCCATATTCTTGGCATCTTGAGGCCCAAACACAGCAGCAGTTTGCTACATTTCCTCAGGTGTCTTAGCACCAGCTCAACAGGGACCCCACGTCAGCTGCCTTGCGGTAAAGGGCGCAGTCTTGCACAAGTTGAAGAAGCAGAACAGTGCTGTGGGTGTAAAACCAGGTGTTTCTGCTTTCCCATGCTCTCAACCAGCATCACCCCATCACAGTGAATTTATGAGGGTCCCAAGGGCTGAGCTGCATTAGTAAATTAACCCCATCATTGCTCATGCCCATTAATTGTTGTCTTGCATTTTGTCCCAGGCCAAGTAACCCTCTTCCATTCCCATTCCCATTGGGCACCTTGAGTGTGGACAACCTGTTTGGAGGAGGGAGGAAGAGGAGAGAACTGAGGCTCATTGGCACAACATCTGCTGTGCTTCTCAACCTCAGAGAGCAGGTCCTCGTGGACTTCATTGAGCTATTAGAGGTAACCAGAGAGAGGAGAAGCAGATCCACAGGTAAGATGGACTTGATAAACCCAATTTAGTTGCTGGTTGCTAATTTCTACAGATTGCTGTCAGGTAGTTAATTCCGTGACATGGCAAAGACCGTAGGCTAAATCTTCATTAGCATCTAGATTTTGCAAATTAGCAATCCTAGCAGTGATATCTTTATAGTATGTATCCAAAAAGTCAGGTTTGAAACTTTCAATTCACTGAGCTATTTAAAAAAAAAGTTCAAGAACTGCTCCTGCTAAAATTTGCCTGAGCTACCAACACTGTGAAATTTACAGCACCTTTGCTCATCCCTGGAGAAGATGAAAGTGGTTCTATGCAGAGCTTGGCAAGGCTGACTCAGGCCTTGTAGCCAAATTTCCATCCATGGGGGTGCTCCAAGCCCCACAGCTTTGGGCCGATCAGAGACAGAGAGATTGGGAGGTTTTGTTGCTCACGTTCCAGTGTTGCAGAGGATGTGCTTGGCATAGAGTCTCCAAAGGACCAAAGGAAAGACTGAAGGAAGACGCTGGCCTGATTTGCCATGGCTTTGCTGCCACATATATAATTAAACAACCTGAGAGCTGGATGCTGCATGCACAACCTAATTACTTTTCTAAGCCTCTTCAAACACATAGCTCCAGCACAAATTGGGCAGGCCACATATTTGAAGACAGGGAGACAGAATGGCAGGGAGTGCAAGTAGTAGCGGTAAAACAGAGGGACAAGAAAGGGCTTCACCTTATCTATCTCGGCTGCTCCAATAGTTAAAATTGCCATGTTTCACTTCTTTCTAGATCTTTCTGAGGTAGATGGGTTTTGCTAAATATTCTTCTGCATGTTTTCGATGCAATCGTGGTATATGAAGCTTCAGCTACTCTTCTGGATTGCCTGGCACATTTTGAGGTGTTTGCAACATTAGTTAGTGTTTTCCTCTGTTGTCCACCAGATGTTTTCAGTAAAGACATAACCCATGACCCTCCCGTTCAGTGGAGGCTCCGTCCAGCCCAGTACTTATCTCCACCAGTGACTACAGGAGGTGGTATTTTAGGAGAGCACATAAGCCAGGGTAACCATCCCTTATCCATCCTCCACGCATTCCTCCAGCATCCACAGCTATCGTACTCAGGGCACAAGAGGATACATCTGTACAGAATTAGATCCAACAATTTTTGAGGCTGAAAGAAATGTTGTAGGGCTCCCACCCAACCTCTGTAAAGCACATGTTGCTTCATGCTGAGCTCTTCAGTTGCACTTGGGTCAGAGCCAGGCCTTGTCAAGCAGTCTGAGTGGAAAGCTGCCCTGGAAGGAGATGCCATGGCACCTCCCAGTAAGTTCTTCTAGCAGTTACCTATCTTTATTGTTAACATTTTTATCTTACTTCCAATTTGAATTATTTTCTTGCCTAGGCAAATGTCAGTGTGCTTTCTCTTGCTAAATTAAGATAGTCTCTAGCATCACAGATCTTCTCCATGGGAAAGCACTTTTTTTTTTTTTTTTTGCCTAAACTCTCCTTCAGAAAGCAACAAACAGACAGCATTTCCATTGCAAAGCACCTCCCTTCCCAGAGATCAGTTCTGTTTTTGCAGCTTCTCCGTGCATTTTCTCTCCCTCCTCCTCCTCCTCTTTTCCTGAACCTGATCTTTTTCCCACATGCAGAAGCAAGGCAAACTATTTGGCTCACAGCTCCACACGGAGCTGTTTATGGGTACGGTCCTTGGGCTGGCCTTATTCCCACACCTCCTCCTCATCTGCCAGGGAAAATTCACACTGCTCAGCTCTTCACAGCTGCTCGGGATTCAAAGCAACAGGCAGCATGGGGAGGATGGAGGGCAACCGGATAGCCCTGGAGGACGTCTCAGTCAGCCAGCGTGAAGGTGTTCCCATCTCTCTGACTCCCTGCAGTGGTGAGAGATGCTGGGAGAACTTGGACAAACCTCTTCTTTTGGAAAATGAACTGTTTTTCAAAGCAAAATACAGTTGAATTTACAAAAATGTTTTATTCTTAGCCAAGAATTTTACCAGATATATTTTCAAACTTTCTGTGAAAAGATATGAACATATGAAGATATGATAACACTGATATTTTTCTCAAAAGTCCAATTTTTATTTGGCAAGATCCTTCAAGAACATCATTCTTAAAAAGAGTTAAATAACACATCAATTAAAAATACCAGTGGTTAATGACATAGATGATTTCATAAAACAAGGGAGAAAACTGACTGCTGTGAACGGAGACCAATTTTGCGATTCTGAAGTTCTTCCCACTGTGTTTTTCTTTTTAAGCTCTTTCACTGCTCAGTCTGTTGAGTTTTTTTTTCCCTTTGCAGTGATGCTTTCCCTTCCTCTGCTCACTTATTAGCAGGAAAGTTCATGGCAATATCTCATGCCACTTCTCTCTGCAAACGTTATATCCAAGAGAGTCTCTCCTTTACCTTCACCAGCCACCCAGTAGCCCCATAAAGACACATTACATTCTCATGCCATTATTAGATAAAGTAACTGCCATCATTTCCTATTCACAGGGCCTGCCTGGTGCTCACATTAGCGTAAGGATGTATTGCTTTCAACCGACAGCTTAATGTGGTGCCCGGAGGAGAAACGTGCGTGCTGGGCTGCACCGGCGCAGATGGTGCATGGACCACAGCAGCTTCCATCAGCTCGTGTCAGAGGCAGGAAAAGCACCAAAAACCAGTTGGTTTTTGAAAATTCGACTTCAAAATCAAAAATTGGCACAGGAGACAGGCGCTGTACAGAACTGAGGTGTGGGGCATTCCAGGCTACCCAGCAGGACAGGCTGAAGTCTCTGCTCCTCCAGGTCAGGCTAGTTTCAGGGGTTTAGATCTTACGTGCAGGTTTTCCTGGCACTGGGCTTCAAAACCTGCTCCAGGCAGATTTTAACGGAATCTGAGGATTTCCCAGCCACCAGAGGTGTCATGCACTTTCCTCTGGCAGATGCCGTGGTCTGAGCTAGCCAGCCTTGGCTTCACGACTAGCAGAAAGAAGTCAGTCCGGGGCATCTCAGGTTAAAGCAGATATCTAAAATGAGTTAGATAACTCACAATCTGAAAGTAGCAAATTGCATTGGTGGACTGTACATCCACAGCTCAGATCTCAGGTGTTACACCAGGGACTTCTAAACCAAGTGAGATAAATTCCAAACCCCATTTTGGGGCATTACTATGCAATGGACATTACTATGCGAGCAGTGGCTCCAGCCAATCTACTTGGCATCCTGATAGTCATCACTGTTCGCTGGTGTGGATGCAGGGAGTCAGTTCAACACTTCCAGAAAGCACTGGGCTGTCCAAGAGTGGCCAGGTTCCATCTGAGTGGTTATTCTAAGGCTTCCTGACAAGCCTGGGTGGAAATATAGGAATGACCTATTGGCTTCCATTGTGGGAGGACTAAATATCATTGTCTTACTTGTCAAGAAAGGTCCAAGAGCCTCAGCGACCCCAAATTAGTCTGGTGGCAGTGTCTGCAACCCAATGTAAGCAGGTGTGTGTCCCATACCCCCATTCCACTTAGGGCTGTAGAGGTCTTCTGCTCAGATCTAAGATACCAGGTCAAAGAGCCACTCCTTGCAAGCTGTACCTAGCCAGAGGCCCTTCAGTAGCACAGAAAAGGGCCACAGATGGCTGGATGGTGAGCACAGCAGTGTTCAACATCATTTGAAGGTCTTCCCAGTTCCTGCTAGCTCAGCACTCATGGGTCCCATTGATGACCACTGGGAGCAGGAGATGTAGCCTTTCTGTATCTGCACTTACTCATTTGGAAATATTCCTGACAGTGCTAGTTTCACTGAGGTGTTTCTGTGAAGCTTAATTAGCTAATGGCACAGAGTTTTAGGGAGTTACTTGGATGGGAGGCAGTGTGAAGGTGCCAAGGACTATTATCATGACTATTGCATCTCAGTGTATTACCAGAGGCATCCAACCAGCATGAGTTGGATGAACTAGGTGATATCTTGCTTGGACCATGTACCTTCACATCTACGGGCATCCAAGGCACCCTGGCAGCTGGTGGCATTTTTTCAGACTATGAGCACAAGAGCTAGTTAAGGTAGAGCCCAGCTAGAGACAACATAGGGACTCTTGTTTCCTCAGAAAACATGAAGAAGAAAGGGTATAGATCGAGCAGGTGTAACCTGGAGCACCAAAGCCTCTTCACAAATTCCTGTGTGACACCTCTATGATTCTTGCTATGTTTGTAGACAAGTATCTGATGGCAAAATTTGATTCTTAACTCATTTATTTCACCTCCTCAGAGTCAGAGAGGTAAAAAGAGGTGGATAGTTCTGCCTGAAGTGAATTTTTGAGTTGTGCTTCAGCTCAATATACGCTTTCACCTACTCACTCAGACATTAGCAGAGTTGAAGCAGACTAATTCTTGCCATCGCAAGCCAACCAGTGCAGGGGAAACAGCCCAGCTTTCTCTGGGTTTTGTCCTGTAATGAGAAAATATCATTATTTTGTCCTCCACAAAATGTGGAGGACTATCAACAAGATCTCTTTTTGCCCCATCTTTGCAACGAGGATATGAAAAGACTTTGTGCCATGCTTCAGGGACAGGCAAGGTGGAGGATGTTGGTAGAACAACGCAGAGGGGCAGGAGGTGAGAGCTGGCAGGGCACAACATAGGAAGGTGCCATTCTCAGGATGGGAGGTGATCTACATCTGACATGGAGGTCACCTAAGTGGAAAGATGTCTTTCAGATATGTTACGGAGAAAACAGATTTCTGATAGGACAAGGCCATGAGACCCATGGGCACAATGAAAACTAGACATGAGGACCTCTGGTGTCATGGTGGTCATGTTGTGGTGATTCAGACTGCTTATGGGTGGCATTAGGCTTCTTATTCAAGAATGTAGCTAAAAGAGGTTGTGATTCCTATATGGAGTCACACCTGCATGGATGCGACATCTGCATGGACCAGGTGACTCACCAGGAGTCTGGAGGAAGCTCGCAAGCAGTGTTACTCTGATTTAGACCTCTTCCTCCTGTGCCTATAAATAACCAGTCTTCCTTGTGTGGTGGAAAAAGATATACTGGGAATTATTAATCTTGCCTATAAGTCATTAATTCATCATTTCCTTGGAGCAAGATGGTGCAACTCTCCTTCACGCTGGTGGGCACGTCACCTCATTGGGTCTGCCTGGGGGGATAATTGCACAGCAGTGTAGATTGTCAGGGGGGCTTGAAATAAATCTGGAATATGTAGCACTGGAAATGACAACAAACAAATAATTACTTGAAGACATATCATATTGTAGCTTTCCCTGGGGAAAACTGTTTTAATGCTGTCTGTATAGCATTGCCCCTGTATCGGGGCACAGCCACAGGACAGCCCTTATTGCTTTCCTTCCTCCCTTTGTAAATGTAACTAAATTAATTTGATTTATAGAGCCAATAAACAGGAGCTTCTGTCCTCCGCTCTCAAATACGATTGTCAAATGGGTTGTTCCTGCAGTCACCCCTCAGCCAACAACAACAAAATTCTTCTAGTTGAAAAGAGTCCTTTAAAGGGACAACCATCCTAATTTTCTCACGTCTTCATTCTGCTCTGTTTTCCAGAGAATAACTAATGCTTTTCATAACAAGATCAGCTTCACCTCGGGGGACACGATCACCTTCTTCCTGGAATGCCTTTCATGCCGGAGGAAACCAAGAGCAATAATGTCGGCAAAAATCCCAGCTGACACTACACATTTTTTACTGTGATAGAGCCAATCCTCAGGAGGCGAGTAGAGCCTGACCTCGACAGAGGCAGTAGAGCTCAACGTTACAACACCCAGCCTGGGATTTAGCTCTGGCGCTTTACACTGAGGTGAAAATGAGCAGAGCCTGCTCTCCAAGAAGATTTTCCAGAAAAATTACTGGTTTGAGTTAACTGTCTTGATAGGAAAACATACCTCCGTTAGCAGCAATAGCTTCTGAAGAGCTCCCAGTGTGTTTTATCAGCACCATCCCTGGGACTAAAACTGCATACATTGCTAAGTGAGGCACATCACAAAGCTGGGCAGTAACTCAAAGTTTGATTTCTTTTTTTTTTTTTTTTTGTTTTTCCTGGCTCTGTGTTTCAATTTCTCTTTGGCATAACTTTGACAAAAACGTAAGCCCTCTGTGTCCTCTGTGTCCAGTACAAAGCGAGCATGTAGATATCTCAACACAAGATGTAAAAGTTGGTTAGCAGGGTATCAGGACCGTGGCGGCCGTGTCATGACCCACTGCTCAAAATCCCAACAGTTCTTCCATTCGCCACAATTCGCCACTGGACAGCGACCCTCTCCTTGCCGAGCCCTCCACCTCCGACATCTCCCCACCTCAATCCACCTCCCTCTCACCTCAATCGACAAAACCCAGATTAACCAGATGAGCCCTGACCTGAGGCCTCGGGGCTGCCGCGCTCGGGCTCTCAGGGAGTCCCAGGAGATTTCACTCGAGAACACGTGGTTATTTTACATTTTAAATGGCAATTTATAAAAAGCATGATAGAGCTAACACTGGAGACACAACTTGTTTGAAATGCAGTCCCTGTCATGCAACGTGACAGTGGCATGCCTTGGGGTCTGCCTTTTTTTTTTTTTAATGTAAAGATATCAAATCATCAACTGAATAACCTGGTGTTATTTCACCTCTCTGTATGAAGCAAGACCATCAGAGGCACTTTTCTTAATTACTCAGCAATCCCACTGAGATTAATTTATCTCCAGGGTTAAAATACGCCAGGCATTTAAAGTGCAAACCAAATGATTGTATTTAAAGTTCGCCAGAAGGACGATCAGCATTTTATGAGTGCAACATCCCTGTTTGAATGATTTGGAAAGGTGGCTGTGATATATTCTGGTTAATTATTTCTTCTGATGGTTTTATAAATTTGCTCTCCACAGTCTACAAGCAGCGTACATCTCGATTATATATGACATGTTTGTCTTTAACTAAAAGCAAATCAATAAAGAGATTCCACTTTTTATTTAACGTTGCTGTTGGTTTGCTGTTCAAAATTTAAAAAGTACAAATATTAGTTAAATAATAAAAATCCTAAGAGGTCGCTTGAAACATAACAAAAAGAGACTATCCATGGTATTGGAATTAAATTGCAAATCTGCCGGTGCTTCTGAAATGGAAAGAAGGAGTTGGAAAGGTTCAAGGTGTTTTCATCCCTCCAAGTGACGGTGTGAGACCTTTGCGGGTCTCACAGGACAAGCCACTCTGCTGCAGAGAGGCACCTGCCACCAGGAGCAAGCGAATGATGGTCCCCAAATTCACATCAGGAATTCCTGGAGCTTTGGGTTCCCATGCTCACTGTTCCAGAGATGGATCTGCCGGGTCAGTCTCTGCTGCTGCTGCTGCTCCGGATAAAAATTACTGCTCAGCTGAAGGATTCCACAGATGAGTTAACATTTGCACAAGGCTTTGAGCACGTTAAACTTTAACTTGCGGTCATGAAGCCAGCTTGGAGGAATCTGGCAAGCCAGAGCTCTGGTCTATAAATCAAAGCCCTGAGCGGTTGTTCCTCTGGTGACTTGTGCTGTGGAGCACAGTCCTGCAGGAGAGAACCCACGTCAGGGTGCACACTCGCCAGGGAGGGGGTCCTGGTGCCGCCCCTTTGCTGCCTGCTTTGTCATCTGCGAGCTCGTCCTCCTCCTCCAGGAGATCCCTCAGAGTATGTCATGGGAGAAATATTAATGCAAAAAAACAGCTGTTTCCAAACTGCCAAGAGCAGACTGCTGCTATGATTTTTAAATCTACCTGTTTTTACCTTTTGATGAGGCCAGGGAGGGTATTTTCAGATGCTCTTCAGACCATCTGCTTTAGGCCAGACAAGAGCCCAGCCTGCACAAGCCTCTGCTCCCATCCGTCTTGCTTCCCCCATCACCCAGAACAGTGAAAGGGCTCAAGGTCCAAGGCTGCTCCTTTTGTTTTCAGCCATTGGAAACACATTCGGACCCTATGGAGCATTTCCCAGGGGGTTTCCTTAGCGTTTTGCATGGGAACACATGTGATCCCAGGAGAGAAGTAAAGGTGGACAGGATGCTCCATGGCCGGGCTGCAGTGAGCACCATTATCACCCCAATCACAGACCCAGGGGCACTTCACAACATGTGTGACAATCTTAAGCCTCTCTGGGAACCCACCCTTTGCTCCCCCTGAAGCTGGAAGTGACCACACCACTTGGAGGGACAGACTTCTCCAAACAAAGGTCCAACCAAGAGAGTGACAGAGGAGCAAACCAGTGTCCAGAGTAACTCACACATAGCAGTGACTGCTATTTCTTATCACAAGAAAGCATGAGCAAAACCAAAGAGGGTGTAAAAGGCTTTTGCTTCTCTTGATCCAAACCTTCCACTGTTTGCCAATCCTTTCTATTTCTTCTCTCGGAGAAGAGAAAACCCTCCTAGATCCTTTTCCAAGGCTTTATAATTAATGTAAGCAGAGCCCTGAGGGGCGTTCGATTTGTGTTAGCATGTCAGTCTCATTTACAGTTAATTTGGGACAGATCCACTCCACTTTGCTGGACGGTAGCATAGAGTGGGATCTGTTTATGAGATGCACTTTATTACCAGCAGAAGTACCCTCAGGGCACTACATCAATTTACAAGTACTTAGTCGCTCCTTCCCCTTAACCCTTTGGTTGCCAGAGCATTTGCCTTGAGTAAACTAAACAAAACAAGAGGACTTGTAGCCATGGTTGGCCGTGACAGGCAGGAAAATAGTCATTCCCTGAGCTCATGGACCCTACGGAGATGAAAATGGTGCGATGGAGTAGCGAGGTGGAAATGGGACATCCACCTGCATCCTTGTAACACTATTGTTGCCCAGAGTGGCTGTGTCCTTAGCAGGTCTGAAGAGATCTGACAGGAAGCTGGAAACCCATGGGCATGGGTTCAGGTGGTTTCACCTTGATCCTAGAGAACTGTGAAGGTCCACTCACTTGTGGGGATGAGGCAACCCTGCTCCCTGCTTCTCTTGTGCCTGTCACAGTGGCCAGGGTCCCTCCCGGCCTCCTGACCCAACCTGGAAGATATCAGCACAGACAATTGAAGTCCCTATTTCAGTCAACAAAAGATATTTCCCCATCGGAACAAACTGTTCTAAAATCAGCTCCATGGGCAGGACCCAGGAGCATTTTCACATGCTCTTTGCTCACTTTCTTGCTTTTGGTTAGGTCTGAAGCACCACTGTCTTCCTCATCATCCTTCCTACCTTCATTGTGAGGGTGTAGAAGTTATTTCCCATAGCTTGAGGTGCTGATGGGGACTCTATACCTTACAAAGGTAAGGTACAGGCTTGGTTTTGTTGCACTCTTTACAGAAAATAAAAAGAGGAAGGAAAATGAGCTGTTGCTGGAGCAGCTTTCAGACCAATCACACCTCTGTCAAAACTGGGGCAGGAAAAGCCCAGCAGAAAGGAGCAATAAAGCAGGGATCTGTGGGAAATGACAGGAGAGCAGGCATGTCAAGGGGGCTTAAATGACCAGCTTACATAGGATGGTGGAGTAAATGCTTTTAATACAAAGCATTTTAAAGCGGTGGTAAATGACAACTATGCTCCTTTGCTCCTTATTATTAAATCATGTTGGATTAATATGGCATTAACTGGTATTTCTGCCTCTCTCCTCTGTCATACAGATGCATAGTTGCTGTGAAGCCATGACCTTGATACATCTCATACGAATTTCAGCAAGCTGTGTGGGATCAGACTCTGTCTGCAGAGGTGAGAGACGGATCCCTCCTTCCTCCTGCTCTTGTAGCTGGTGTTTCTAAATAGTACATGAGGAAAAAATTGTCTGTGGAACTGGGGCAGAATCTAGCTAAACTCAGCTTGGTTTATTCAACCCTTCCTAAACAAATCTGGTGATGCTGGAGAAATTATCCCTATGTGAACATTGAGGTCTGCTGATATCAGCATACACATGATCATGATGCTCCACCATGGGGATGACAGCAATGAAGAGATGACCCTCTGGGACGCATTTTGGGATGTCTTTGGAATTGGGGAGTGATGGGCCTAGGTTACACCCAGAAACAATAACAGCCTTTAAGGAAGCCAACTTCCATTAAAGCCAAAAGCTATTTATATGTATGTAATAGCCTCAGCTCCTGGAAATTCTCCTGAGCTTTCTGGTCCTAGTAACATCTATCCTAAAGTAGAGAATGACTACTGCATTGATTGAGTATATAGATTGGCGAGGTCTCAACTTTCGTTTTAATCTTTCGATCATCTATGGTATTATTTTACATGGAAAGCCTTATTATTTAGAAAACAGTTTCTGTCAGCCTTTGAGCAGATGAAAAGCTTCAGCATCTTAATGGAAGGTAAATTGCTGCTGCTTCACAGCCAGACCTTTCTGTGTCCTGACAGAAAGGTTAACCATTTAGCACCTATTCCAGTTGAACACCGTTTTCCAAGGGAGTGAGAATTTGACAGAATTTTCTGCAGTGTATCCGCTAGCAGGAGAGGCTTCTCCATGACACCACAGCAGAGCTGTCTGGGAGGACATGGGATGATGCCACCTCATTCTCTTGTCTCATGTGCTTCTGTTTGGTCATTTTTTCACATGCATTCATATATTTTCCTACATTGTTTTGAAGCTGGACTCTGTCCACCTCTTAGCAGCTAGCTGCCCTTTGCCAGCGCCCAGGGTTGCTCACACGTGCAATTTCAGTGCACTTCTGCACCTGCTCCTTCTTTTCACTATTGGACAATGTGGTTATCGGCTGCAAGAGGTAGTCGCTCCATGCCAGGCGCTCCAAAGCTTTACTTGGAGTTGGGGGGAAAATCCCTTGCAGGATGTCCAAGTGACAACAGAGGCAGGAGGGTTGGATGAATGAGGTAGGACCATGGTTGCTGTCCTCTTTGTGCAGCAGAGGAAGAAGACCCTCATTTCTTTGCTCCTCAGACATGACCCACTGAGTCCTTCTTTGGCCGTGACATGATGACACCTGGCATTTTCCTGCCCCCATCCTCCCCCCACTGCCAGGGGTTATTTGAGCCATTTCTCCCTGCCTCTCGTGCCCAAAGCAAATGAGCATTTTCACTGGGGAGCCGAAATCGGATTCCAGCGTAGGTGTCTAGATGGCGAAGGCAATTGCTTTAATCCATTAAGCTACTTTAGCTCCCTGTCTTTATCTGAAACTCCCAGACAGAAGTGTCACTGGTAACTTGAGGGACTTAACTACTTAGTGCAATCAAAGTTCCCGCGTGCAAATTACGATTTCTTGGTTAGCTTGTTTAAAAGGGAAATGGCCAAAAAAAAAATCTTTAAAAGATCTTTATTAAAAGCTTGTACAAGCTTGTACACATCATTTTAGAACCAAATCCTCATTAAACAAACTGGGCCAGCAAGAAAGCATTTCAGTAGACTAGTGAGGCAGGACTGATGTGCCCAAGTTTGATTTGAAAGCAGCTGCAGCCTGAAAATCAATCTGTTTTTAAAAGGGAAGATAACCCACCACATACACTAAAAAGCATAGAGCTGGTTAGATCATCCAGGCTACCAAAAGACCTTTATATGACATGTTCATTTCCCATCTCCTCCTGTTATTTGGCAAACCACAGAAAGCTTCCAGCACATCCAGCATTTCTCTCCTGAATCCAGCTGCCACAGATCTGTAATTTAAGCTATAAACTGGAATCAGTTTTTCGATGTCTGTAAGCAGAGTGATGCATAGTGAAAGCTGCTTTTGGAATCAGGCTTTTAAAGCCCCCTGAGACTACTATTATATTTAGATTTTGAGGCAGGAGCCCTTGGTGACCTCAGCCCCTAATTCCTACAAATCCCCTGCAGATGACAGTCATGGGGTGACTCAGGAAATATTTGGGAAAGGACATGGAGCTGGCAGTGGATATGCAGGCAGCTCCGCAGGCTCCAAGTCAAAACTCCTCACTACCAGTGAATACAGGGAACGTTGCTGGCTCAGGCATCCCAAAGCCCTTCTGTCCCGCCTAATGCGTAAGCCAGCTCAACAGGAAGCCTAAAATGCTTCATTACTCTTTACGACATTATTAAAGGCAATGAGGTGGGGGACTCACAGAGACAGAGGCTACTTCCAGCCTCACTAAATCAGGAAGGGCTGTAACATCTGAATAACGTGTCCTCTTACACAGCTTTGAATGTCAAAGGCAGGAGCGACAGGGAGATTTATCATCATACTGGCCCGGGGGATTCCTCCAAGGAGCTCCCTGAAGAGGTCAAAGTCGGCTCTCTTGAAGTCCAGGGTTGCAATCCTACATCTTGCCCTGCTTCCTGCACGTAGGTTTGTGAATTCCAGCATCTCATGGTCACTGCAGCCAAGACTGCCCCCAACGCTCACATTTCCCACTAGACCATCTCTGTTCGTTAGTATCAGGTCTAGCAGTGCCCCTTCCCTCGTTGGCTCGTCAACCACCTGCATCAAGAAGTTACCTGCAGTGTTCCGCAGGAACCTCTTGGACTGTCTGTTCCTGGCTGTGTGGTCGTCCCAGCAGACATCAGGGTGGTTGAAGTCCCTCAAAAGTAGCAAGGCCTGTGACCATGAGGCTACAGCAGCTGCCTGTAGAAGGCCTCATCCACACCCCCTGCCTGGTCAGGAGGTCTGTAGTAAACACGTGTTGCCACTGTTGGCCTGCCCCTTAATCCTCACCCACAGGCTTATGACTCATGCTTTGGCCTCCTATATGCTGAGATCCATATGTTCCAGTTGCTCTCTGGTGAGGGATGTCAAAAATAATAAAAGAGCTTCTTCAAATATATCAACAGCAAAAGGAAGATTAGGGAAAACATGGGTCCACTTGTGAATGGGGCAGGTGTCTTGGTTATGAAAAACACAGAGAAAGCAGAGCTGCTGAATGCCGCCTTTGCTTTGGTGTTTGCCAAGGGCAGCCCTCTGGAATACCAGACCCTTGGGACAAGAGAAGAAACCTGGAGAGAGGAAGACTTGCCCTGTGTAGAGCAAGACAGAGTCAGAGAGCGCTTAGGGAAACTTGATACCCACAAATCCATGGGCCCTGGTGGGATGCACCCCAGAGTGCTACGTGAGCTGGCAGAGGTTATAGCTAAGCCACTCGCCAACATCTTTGAAAGGTCCTGGAAAATGGGGGAGGTGCCTGGGGACTGGAAGAAAGCCAACATCACGCCAGTGTTCAAAAGGGCAAGAAGGCAACTACAGGCCTGTCAGCCTCACCTCCATCCCTGGGAAAGTGATGGAACAGTTCATCCTGGCTGCTGTTTCCAGACATGTGGAGGAGAAGAAGGTGCTCAGAAGCAGCCAGCATGGATTCACCAAGGGGAAATCATGCTTGACTAACCTGATCGCCTTCTGTGAAGGAGTGACTAGCTGGATAGATGAGGGCAGAGCGGTAGATGTGGTCTGTCTGGACTTGAGCAAGGCTTTTGACACTGTCCCTCACAGCATCCTCCTGGGCAAGCTCCGAAGGTGTGGGATAGATG
>JAVCKT010027759.1:10369-21067 GCA_032273925.1 Rhynchotus rufescens | reverse complement strand
AAAGTGGAAGCAGCAGCAAGAGCCCATGATTAACAGTTCTACAACTTAAATGGCTCGTGCAAGCAGTGTCATTCATGGAGATTAATAGGGCTGAGAGAAGCAAATTCCCATCTTTTCTTCCCTGTTGAGTGAAAGGAACTGCTAGGTTAGCAAGACAGCAGCATGATGATTATTGTTGCAAAAAAAATTAAAAAAAATCTGTTTCATATACAGGACTAGGACTCACAACATCACAAATTAGGAAAATCTGGTATTCCATGAAAAAGGATTCTACAGATAATAATTTTCTCATATTTGTAACCTGGAATAACTCGTATACAGTCCTTACGGACAGCAAATGCTGTAAATTGATATAGGTCATACCCATTACCATCTATCTTGCCCCAAAGCCTCCCCCCACCTGCTAAGCTTTTGTATTTTCCCATCTAATTCCCCATTTCTAGTGCAGACACAGTACATAGGCACCACTAAGCTTCTCCTTCATTCCAACCCAGTGTCTCCCTTCCGCACATTTTGGAGAGGATCTTCAGGAGGGAAACAAGGGACAACATGCAGAGATCCTTCACAGAAGATAAGAACATTTTATGTCTTTCTCATGCTCATGCTGCTGATTCACTGTGGAAGATCATTAGCTCTCCACGATGCTGCCAATAGCCTAGGAAGGCATGAAATCAGCAGGGCCTCATGAAAAGAATATTCAGTTAAAATGAGGCTTCTTTTTTCCCCAGGTAGGATGGAGCTTTTTTCTTCTCTCTCCCCTCAGGAATTACTCTAGACCTCCTCACTCATTCCTGTAATTAAAACACTAAATTTGATTGACGTGCAGCAGTGTTACAAACATACAATTCTTCCTCAGTGTTCACTCTATACTTTCTATAGCCACACAATCATAATGCAAATCAACGCCCACCTTGAAACTGAAAATAACCAGTTAGCACAAATGTCACAATCTTTTTACCAAGCACAAAAAGACAGTGTAAGCCCTGCGAAACCATTACCTTTAGGTTTTTCTAGTACCCTCTGGCAAGTCTCTCTAATTTTGGTGAAGAGCTCCGGTCCTGCCAATCGTTTGGAAATGCCGACTCTCAACATAACAGCCCCGGGGGTGAATTTTAGGAGGGCAGCCCCAGGCTCCCTTGGTTCCTTGGGCTGCTTTGGCATTAGGCTGGACCAATCCACATCTATAACATCTACAGGATCTGTAAAACAATGGCAGAAAATTATCATAGCATCCTCCTCTACCACAAGTGTTTAATTTCACATACACCCCTATCTCCTAGAAGCAACATGAATTAGATTAACATTGTTCTGCAGTTCTCAGCAAAGCCTGATCCTTACATGCTTAAATATTAAAATTCATTTGATTTGTGGAGAAAAATATCACAGGATTCCTCAAAAAAATTAAGGCTTTTTGGATTTCAGAGACAAACTTAACATTATGTTTCATTACATTGCAGCATGTAATGTAATTTCTGTTTCATTACAGCAACTTCTTTTGTCAAAGGTTGCTTTATCCTGTTAGCTTAGCAGATCTGGATGTATCACAGAGCAATCACAAAAGTCACAGGACAACGAGTTTAGGTATGACAGGTTCAACTTAAATGCTTAAAAAGCTTGTAGTTAATTTTTAGTAGCCAGCGATCAGTGGGTGTTCTCTGCTGTAACTGTTCTTTTCAAAGGGGTGGCAGACTGTTAACTGAGCAAGTAAACAACAGTGTTTGTCTAGGACATTTATGATAGAAAAAATGAACACTGATCACACATCCCAGATGACTTAGCTGAGCTTACAGCAATTAGAAAATTCCCTGTTTCCCATTGTATTTGGGAAAAGTTCCAGCATGGCTAAAATCTGTTCTTAATATTTAGTTCCAAATAACTAGCCAACAGCTAACGGGGAAAAATGAAAACATGTTTAGCAAAAAAAAATACTTATCCTTCTTGCTACAAGCAAAAGGCTTACTGCTCCAGAACACAACTCCCAGCACTCTATTTAGTCACCTCTGAACTTCAGGCTTACCTGGCCACTCACCAGAACAAGTGGAAAACCAGACAACCTTCACTCTGAATTCAGAAGTACTGTCCACCTAGCACTGCATCCACACAACGTGAAAAGGACGAAGCAGCCTTACACCCAAACTGATCTAATCTTTATAATCAAATAATCATAAAAAGAGGTTTTGCTATACTTTTACCAGGCATCTTCTCATCCTCCTGTTGATCTTCCCTCTTTTCGGCGTCGCCCGCCAGGATCTCATCCAGTTCATCATCACTGATGGGCTCGTATTCCCCAGCACCCGACCCCAGGGACTGAACATCATCAATCTTCGTTTCATCTTCCCCTCCTGCAGACACACATACATATTTTAGCTTTAAAGCTGTTGATCTTGCTTTCTAAACAAGTATATAAGCTGAAAAAAGAGAGAGGTTTGGCAAACTCGCTAGCTAGCTTTTGGGGATAGGTATATTCAATATGAAAATAGGTACTCACTTATGGAAACAGGAGAGTATTTTTTTTCCCACATATTATGTAATTGTTTATCATGACAGAAGGCCTTATTCACAAGATACATATGTTGATAATCTGACATATAGTTAATAGTATAGACCTAAGTCAATGTTACAAAGGTTTTGCACAGGAATCCAAATTCAGGATCCAGTCCAAAGGCTCTAGTAGAGAAAGAAGGAGCAAAACTCCCAAATAATGTAAGGTGTAAGACATCTAGAATGAAGCATTTTATCATACAGTTTTAGGCTCCCTGTGCAAGAGAGTCTAAAGAAAACTCAAGTCCTTCAAGAAGAACTTGAAGGAAGTTATGTCGAATTTACTCACTCCTACTCATCCACATACTATAAACATACATTTCACTTAGATAACCATTTCTATGGTAATTGGCTCAGCACACTCTCCTCTCCCTTTTCTTCCTCCCAAAAAGTTTCAAGTCATTTAGTTTCCTAATTTTTAGGACTGAGAAATCAGGCAAAGGTTGTTTAAGGAATTATGATTATTTTACCTTATTTAAAATACATCTTTGGCTGCAAATTTTTGCTTACTGCCTATCACTTCCAAACTAAGAAATAGACCTAACAGGACAAAGGAATTTTAGGTTATTCTTTAGCAAACTGACTATTCAGTTTTGCTACCTAGGAAAATTTTACCCTGTATTATTTATGCTTATTTGCCTCAAGATTTCTGTATAAATTAACAACAGACATTAATTGAGATTTATACAACTAAGATGATGCTCATCACACTTTCTCACATCGTATCTGCTTCCACAACAGAAAGGCCAAAGCAAAAACATGTTTCAGAGAGTAACCCTTCAGCAGAAAGTTATTCTAATACACCCCAGCATTGTGCTAACAGGAAATAGATTATGTGGCAGCCCAGCTTCTTTCCCAGAGTATCTCACCTTCTAAACTCTCGACCTTTTCAGCCTCGTTTCCATCTTCAAACCCTTGCAAAGGACCTAAATCTTTGTCTGCTCTCTCCTTCTCCGAGGCTGCAGCGTCCCGACAAACGCCCTCGAAGTCCTTGTCGTGATCTCGGTCCAGCTTCGACTCGCCGTGTTTTGCCGATTCCTTTTGCGAGGCCAGGTCGAGGCCTCTGTCCCTGTCTCTTTCCACAGGATCAGGCAGTTGCCTGTCTCGTTCTCTGTCCAGCTCCCTTCTCTTCTCCCGCTCTCTCTCGCGTTCCCTGAGTCGCTCCCGTTCCCTGCTCCTCGGCCAGTCCTTGTCAACATCTCGGTCCCAGTCTCTCTGTCTTGCTTCCCTCCTGTCTCGGTCTCGCTCCCGGTCGTGCTCGTGGCGATCACGCTCCTGCAGCCGCTCCCGGCTGTCGAAGGACCCCGATCTGGAATGGACCTGACGATCCGACTCGGGAGAACTTCTTCTCGAACTGTGGCTTCTTGAATCTTGACGATCTGAGGAAAATATTTTTAAAATATGCATGACTACAGCATGTGAACGTAACATTGTTTTACTGGGCCAAAGCATTTTAAAGATTCTGATACCCAAGTGGACTTCTGGAAAGCATTATCTCGATATTAACAATGCCTTGAGATTATCTACAGATTTAACCTTACTTAAAATAGGTAATTTTGCCCACTCCCAGTTCACATTTTTAATTGGTTATTTCCTACTGCTACAGAAGCCAAATGGATCATCATTTACACTGAAAGTAGAAACTTTAAGAAAATAATTATTTTCAAAATTATTTTCAAATTATACTAATACCTTGGCTAGGCAAGTGATAGCTTCAGAAAGATAATTTCAGGCATGTACTGTAACCATAAGAGCACCTGCATTTTTCTTTATTTACTACCAGATCCAAAATTGCTTAAAATCTTTTTTTAATCGATGTTCTTTGCATTTTAAGAAGAATGCTTTAGCTATTTTCTTTACAAGAACTACAGAACTAAAGGTAATTTGTAAGTATTTTGATCCAAAAAGGTCATTTTCATCTCTGGAGATCTTCCAAACCCGCCTGGATGCCGCCCTGTGCCCCGTGCTCTGGGTGCCCCTGCTGGAGCAGGAGGTTGGACTGGATGATCTCTAGAGGTCCCTTCCAACCTCAACCAGTCTGTGATATGCATTAATAGCCTGCCTAACAAGGACTAGATTTACCTCAGTGAAAATATCTCTGGAGATCATAAAGGATCTCTAGCCCACACAGAAAGGCATTTTAATTTTGTACACATTTCAGAGTTTCCATATTAAAATAAATGGTGATAATGAATTGAAAAACATCATTTATACCATAAAACCATAAAACTATCTCATATTCTGTCAGTGCACAGCTTTTTTTTTCTTTTTTTTTTTTTGAGTTTCATTTGCCCTACAAATTACTTTACTCTCCAGACAGCACGAACTGCCAAATCTGACTGAATGTTTTTGTGAAAACAAAATTGTCAGCCATGTCCACTGAGGATCAGCTTTTCAAATACGGTAACACTTGCAGAAATCTTAATTCACTCTAGTTTTACTATGAATAGCGAAGAGCCTCTTCTTCCCCCATCACACTAATTACTAAAGAAAAGAGTACAGAGCCACACGAGAACAATTTGGGATTTTCCTTTTCACACAGAACGATAGCTCAGCCTCACCAAGACCTATCTTATTACCTGAAGATGTGCTGCGACTGGGTTCCCCTCGTTTCAACTGATCGATTCTGGACTTCCGTTCCCCGGTGATTTCCAAGCTTTTCTTCTCTCTTTCTCGGTCCCGGTCCCTATCCCTGTCTCTAGAGCTACTGTGAAGGATCCTTTTCCGTCCAGTCTGGTCATCTCCGCTGCGATGAGCGGACTCGTTGGAAGGGGATCGAAGCCTGCTTGAGGTGTGACTCCGATTGCTGCCGAGGCTGCTGCTGCGCTTCTGATCCACGGGCTTCCGGTGGGGTCCGTCTTCTATCGTAACGTGAGGGGCTTCCAACTTCTCGCCCCTTGTCCTGTGACTTTTTCTAAGGGAGTCCTCAGGGTTTCTTTCTGGAACAACGATGTCACCGCGTTCAGGAACATCTTCATCTGACCAGTCACTAAACGTTGTGTCTTCTCTTTTTGAGGGGACTTCTGCCACAGCTTTCTCAGGTGGTGCTTCAACCAACTCTTCTTTTGTTACAGGGGGAGTTCTTGGGCCTTTTTTCTTTTTATGATGGGGAACAACTTCTTCATCAGAAACTTCAGAGTCGCCCTTGGACCTCTTCCGCTTTTTCTCTATGTTTTTCTTTTTTTGACCTTTCTTGGGTGAAAAGACCTGGTTTTCCTCAGCTATTGACTCATTAGTGTATCTTTCAACCCCACTCTCATCATCTTTCTTTTTCTTTGTTGCCTTTTTCTGTACTTTAGACTTCTTCTTGCTGTCATCATGCAGTCTATCAGACGCATCTCTTTCTTCAGAGGGACGGTGTCCGAGGTTTTCCTGGACCCTGGACCTGGAGCTTTCTGTAGCATCTGGTTGTTCCCTTTGCTTATCTGCTGAAGAAACCCTTTCTTTAAATTCGGGTTCTTCGTAACGTCGAGAGCTTTCCTTTCTGTCCGATTTCCGCTCCTCTTCTTTCCAGCGACTCTGTCTGTCCTCTGCAACATGAGAGGGGCTCAGGGACCGCGACTCCTGTGGTCTCACAACCTGGCTCAGAAGTCTGTGCTTTTCATCTACAAAATGGGAAAGAGGATGTAGTTGTATTGCTTAGAAAGCAGAACAGAGGAACATTTGGTATCTTGCGCATGCCAAAAAGTGCCAATCAAAACAAATGAGCCATTATTTCAGCTACATTTTCCAAGCTTTTATACTTATATATATGTACTTTTATATATATATATATAAAATATAAAAAAGTACATATATATAAGTGTGTGTGTATATATATATAACAAATAATTTCCATTTTGGTAAACAAGGATCTTAAAAGACAGATACAAAAGCCACTATCACCTGACAATATTAATGTGCAGTAATGAGATGAAGACAGAAAACAAATATAACATCATACAGGAAAAAAAAAGGAGGGGGGGAGGAAGATACTTTAAAAGTTTAACCTCTGTTTTTTCTATTTTAGGTTACAAGGTATTTTCCATAGCTAGAGAGTAAATAGATCCTGCAGCAAAGACAGCCCAGTCCTACTCACTTTTATCATCCCCACTGTTGTAGGCGTCGCTATCAGGCGAGTGCTCACGGCGACGCTTGGGCGACTGCCGAGGACTGGGGCTGCTCTCGTTTCTGTGCCGCTTCCTGTGGAACAAACACCCTCAGTCAGATTCCTTGAGGATTCATTGAGGAAAAAAAACTAAAAAAAAGGTAGTATCATCATTGATATAATCCCTGAAATGTAAGCACCTCATACAGATGACAAAACATCTAAAGATGCTGGATCTAAAGTTAAAGATCTGAAGTTTTGCAATTTTTTACCTTGTTATTCTAAAACCTAAAGTACAGTCAGTTTTCTCTGTCATAATTACATGAGATATCTTAAACTAAAACTCATTAAGTTTATATAGTCATCTTTTTTTAACAAGGGGTTATGCAAGACTGCTGAAGTCTTTTTTCTCCCCTATAGCTATAATTCTGTATTAGATGATTCATAATATTACACAAGTCTCTTGCACAAAACATACTAATTACTTCCAGGCAAAGCAGTCACAAGCAGGGAAGAAACAAACACCACACATTTACCTGGGGCAGAGCTCATTAGATCTCCATGTGCTCTTTACATTACTAAATTTGCATTAGGAGGCTACCAGTGCAGGCTTGAACCAAGTCCTGAACACTGACCCAGCCAAGTGCTAACTGACTTGCCTCATTTCAGAAACATCAGCAGTCTGCTATGCTATATCCAAGTACGTGTTGATGAATGCAAGGCCACATGAATATACTTAGAAGGAAAAATGGCAAGGTCTGACCCATCTTTTTGCTTCTGAGCAGTTCCACAGCTTTGTGATAACAAAGCATCGTACAAACTTTATCAGCACTGTTCAACTTCACTGACTGCAGGAGTCAGACCCTGCTTTTGGGTCACCAGAAAGACACATGCAGAGGAGAAGTTGCTACGGGCTGGATATATGCAAAAAAAGGGCAGCGAGTTTCCTGCTTCATGTTCTCCTTCCTCCAAACATAGTAGCTCACTAAAATTTACATTAAAGAGACTTTTTTTTTGAGTATTTTGATTGAAGTTCCGTTTATATCCACTCACTTGGATTTTCTCTCCTCATGGACATCTCTCGTACTTCTTTCTTCTCGGAGATCCTCCCTCTTATCTCTGCGGTCTTCCCTTCCTTTTTCCTTGTCATCCCAGTCTCTCTGACGGTCTCTTTCTTTATCCCTGTCCCGACCTCTCTCCCTTTCCCGTTCCCGTTCTCGATCTCTTTCTCGCTCTCGCTCCCTCTCTCGCTCCTCCCTCTCTCGCTCTCGTTCTTTCTCCCTCTCCCTTTCTCGTTCCCTTTCCCTGTCATGGTCCCTGTCTCTGTCACGATCACGTTCCCTATCCTTGTCCCGTTCCCTCTCCCTCTCTCTTTCCCGAGCACGATCTCGTTCTAACTCCCTTTCCTTCTCCCTTTCTCTTTCCCGATCCCTTTCTCGCTCCCTCTCTCGATCCCTCTCCCGCTCTCGCTCCCTCTCCCTCGCCCTTTCATCTCTTCTGTCATCGCTCCGATCCACCCTTCGGTCGTCCCTCCTTTCGTCCCGCTCGAGGTCATCGCTTCTTCCTTGGTGTCGCACCGGGGAGCTCGCTCTCTGATCTGTGAGGAGAATCAGATATGGTTGCCAGTCATTAAAAGATATATATGCTACACTCATCCAAAACAAAAGCAACTTTTTGACAATCTGGGTATTAGTTTACATAAAAAAATAGGAACTCCCTTCACAACCTTGAAAATCCTCTCAAGGCAGTAGAGGAAGAATAAAGCAGCATTCATTTCTGTTTCGGTTAATATTTAGGGAGCAGGTTTTCCTTATTTTAGCCAATACAGTACAAAAATTTCACACTCTACTGGATTTTCCTGAATGGCTTCAAAACATACTTAAATGCTTCACACTCTAGCCATTATATTGTATTTGAATCACTGAATGATTCAAAATTTGATGTAAGAACTTGAAAAAGTTCAGAATGACACTCATTTAAAAACGAAATATCAAAACCTAAATACAAGAAGTTTCACAAGCACAGTTTCACAGATTCCAACAATTGTATTCCTTGAATTTTCAAATGTTCAGCAAGTGCAGTAGAGACATGGAGAAAAGAGAATACTACTGTGATCCCAAAGGATGGGGGAACCAGTAAAGCTGCAACTGTTCTCAGCAGACCTAAGGCTAAAACTTGAGTGTATCTTGCTATTTATATTTCAATTTTTTTTTCTTTTTCTTCTTTTCTTTTTTTTTTTTTTAATTATTGCCATAAATCATGACTATTTTAGAATAATTTCTACTCTGGCATTAATCATATTTGAACAGTAACAGCATACACAAAAAAAGTAAAAAAAAAAGATACAGCTAGAGGTTAATTTTTTGGGGTCTGGTACTCTAACAGAGCAGCATGTCTCTGTATATTGAGATAATGTCTACCCAGGGGCAGGCAGGCAGAGAGTGAACAGTACCAAGTAAATAAAACACCTATTTCCATCAGTTTAATTAATTTTCAACTCAGAGCGGATGAACAATGACGTAAGGCTCCCTTACTACCAGGTAAATTAAAACTTGAACGTTATTTCTGGATCTATTTTTTTTCTTCTTTTTTTAAAATAAGTCATTAGTCCATGCAAATGCTCCATGAACAAGTTTCATATTCTTTTAATGGTGACTATAACTTTAAAATACTAGCTAATATTGAGTAACTATAGTAAATTTCATTTTAAGTTCTGTAACTCTTGTTTATTATGCTGCTCCTGGTGACAAAATCCCTTGGTGACGAAAGGAAAATACCTGCAAGTACATTAAACAAATAAATACAGATATTCAGTATCACATAATCACATTCATATTTAATTATTTGAAATATTATTCCTGTGGAATAGAAAGTATCTAGATACTTTAGCTGAACAAAGAGAATCCAAATTTGCAAGTCTGTATTTTAAAAATCACCCTGAAAAGATTCCATATAGGACAGAAGTATTTATTGACTAAAATCTACCTTGATGTTTTTTCTGAATGAGAAAGGACAGTAACCTAAGCATGAAAATTTATGTCTTAAATTGTAACTCTGAGAAGGATTTACTACTATAAGGTGGATCTACATTCAGAAAAAGATCAACAGCTATCTCCATTCAAGCTCTTTACATATTTATATCCTGCAAGAGAAACACAAACCATGCAATGACTTCCCTTCCACAAATTTCTCTGCAGTGATGATCTGCATCACTTTGTTTATTTAAAGAATACTTGTATGGCCAGGTATATAGACATGTATTTATGTATAATAATATATACTAAAATACCTCTTTCTCTGTTGTCACGCCTGTCCCGTTCTCCATGCCTTCTTTCAAAGGAGGAATCCCTGGCTTGCTCCCTACTATCATAGCGGTCCCGGTCAGGATAGCTGCTCCGTGATTCCCAACTGTCATGGTAGTTTCCACTGCTGCTGTGACCATCAACTTGGGATCCTCTAGTCCCACGACTTCCTAACAGACACACATCAATACTGAAGATGAGTTTCCAACATGCCATAAAATCTACTGATGCTTTATGTCAATTGAAGAAGTAATTTTTTAAAATAATTGGGAGTAACTGGGCATGGAAATAGAAGTCACTGTGTAAAACTCAATCAAGAACCCTTAAATTTCACACTTTCTATGTGGAAAGTTATCACAGAAAAAAAATTGTAACAAAAATAAGGCAAGTAAGGTGGCTATCTTTAAAACCAGAATCCACACACTGCTATTCTGAATTTCTACAATTTACATACTAGTTTCAAGCAGCAAATTGAAGAATTTCTAAATCAACAACACCCCATCAAGCCACAGATCTTTCCTGGCCAGGAATAAAGCAGTCAAGAGCCAGGTCAAATTTATTCTCAGTAGGCTGTAGGCTCACAGACTATCTGCAGCAGAAAAACAAACAGAGATCATCTCCCAGTAAAACTATAAGGCATTTTCCTAATGAAAACACCACAATCGATAAGCCTGGGAGCCCCAAATATATTTATTATAGGTGATTCAAGTGTGATAAGTGAAGCTGTTTATTTATAAAGTACATCATCAAAAACACTGCCATGGCTTT
>JAVCKT010027757.1:5119-15961 GCA_032273925.1 Rhynchotus rufescens | reverse complement strand
GCACTGAAGCCTGGATGCTTTCTGTAAGTATTTAAAAAAAAAAAAAAAAGAAAAAAAATCACAAAAACAAATTGTATTTATGTTAATGTGGATATATTACTTGCCTGTTATATATTTGTAAATAGCAAGGTTTATTCTCCTGTGGTTAAAAAAAAATATAAATAACTAAATAGTAGTGAGGCACATGTGTTAAATGTATAGGCAATGTATAAAATATACTAACACTCTGAAATCAGGAGAACTTGTCTTCTTGGCCTTTTGACCTAGGGTGGTAAAACATATGTGGGTTATTTTTCTTCTCCCCATCCCCAACCCTTGTGTGTGTGTTTTGGGGGAGGTTTTGTTACGTTCCAGAGTTTTTGATGCTTGCCTTATCTATGAAGAAGGAATGCAGAGAAAAAGCCTCACTGTGGAAAAATCCAGTGGAGCTTGAGTAGGATCAGATAATTAGCAACTGATAGTAAATTTGTTAGACCCTCTCAAAAGTCTCTTGAATGCTTGAGTTGGGTTTTCCTCTGCGGTGTTGGGGTGTTGGAACTTAATTAAACCATGGGACAGAGTGGGGGCTTCTACTCACACCCCTCCGTGTGCAAGCCTAGAAAACCCTAGGCAAGGAACATTTGAAAACTTCTATAAAGCATCAAGTAATGTCCCATAAAACCCACTTGGTTCCAACTGTATGAAATTGGATTTTTCCAGGGAGGCCAGTTCTACTGTCAAATCATGTGATCTCCAGGGCAATCCCACAGAGATTTGATCATTTTTTTGTAAAAAATACTATAGGAGTGGATATGGGCCCTGAATTTTTCATGGCATCTCTTCATTATGAAAGTGCAAAGCAACTTTCCTGCTTTTTCTTCTCCCCTATAGAAACAGATTTTTGCAGCAGATGTAACTGGAGAAGATGGATGGGTGTAGGAGAGTCTCTGGTTTCTGATCCCCTTTCGCTCCTTTTTTCCCCCAAAAGTGTCAAAGTGTGGATTCTCCTAAGCTGATCCAGCAAGACTTGCAAGATCAGTATTGGGGTGGGGGGGGGGGTGCAACCATTATTTATATAACTTTTTTATTAATTTTTTTAAAAGAGAAGTTAGCTGATGGAAGAATATTTTTATTGAATAGTGCATTTAGTTATGTCAGAAATATAAAAAATATATATAATATTTTTGTAAACAAGGCAAACTGAAAATGTTTGCTGTTTTATATTAGAATTTTCTATTAAAAGAAATAAAAACCCACACAAATAATTGTTGCACCCGTCATCTGTTTTTTAACAAGCTTCTATTCTGTGTGACTGACTCATGTATATGGGATGTGGAGATGTGCAAAACAAATCCTAAACATTATGTTCTCATTCTCTTCCGACTCTTGAAAGACTTCAGCTGGTGAAACCAGCAGTGTTTAGTCCACAGTTTTATGTTTTTTCAATTTCTCATTGCTGACACTAAAAATTTCTTACAAAGGCTGACAGATTGAGTGGCTTGTAAATGAAATACAAAATCCTACTCAGAAACCTCCAGCTTACTGTTTCTAATTTTGTTTTCTGACTTTAGGATGGCTCTAGAGGGAGGAAAGTCCAAAATGATTTTCAAAAACTAGATTTTTGCCCTTGATCTCTGTTGGGATGGGAAGACTGGCCCTTGTGAGGGCTTTTTGGGAAGAAAAAAAAAATTGATGGGAAGTTTAAATAAAGAATACCAAATTCCAGGCTTGATCTAGGGCAAGCTGTTTTTACAGATTTTAGGAGTAGTGTAAAGTTGTGGCACTGGAACTTGGTCTGCTGGAGTTCAGGAAGTCTGTTGTTCCCCTCTAGAGGCAAAGGTTAATTTTTGAGCCATTTCTTTTCAGGAGAGCTTTCAGGATTGCAGATTTGGAGACCTGTGTAGTGGCTAAAAAAATTCTGAGGATTTTTTTGTGATCAGACAGCCTTTATTCATCTGCCTTCCTTTGGCCCAGCCCTTGAATTTCTTTGTTAGTCATTTTTGAGCTGCCCTGTTTTGGCTAACATACAGGGTGAGATTTTGGTTGCAGTAGGTCTGGATGAGAATCCAAAGGAAGTGACAAATTCCTACTAGTTATATTTATTGAATAGATGCTACTTAAGATAATTTTCCATTGAACTAAAGTGCCTATGGAAAAAAACAAAACGCACAAATAAAAATACATCTGACAATGTCACAGTAAAGTCAGATTTATTCATTACTCTCTAAAAAAGTGCACCAAAGCTGTATTCCCTGCTCTTTTGGTGCTATGTGCACATCTGTTGGGATGAGTCTGGCTGCCACAGTCAGGTCATCCTGGCTTTCGCTTTCAGGATGCTAAGTATGTGATGACTTTTTGCAAACCGCATTCTCCCACAAGATGAATAGTGCCTTTTATGACCATTGCCATCCACGTAACTTGAAGGAGGCTCAATTTGACATGGGATCAGACCTGTAAAGATCTGCCGATGCTGAAGAAGCCAAGGTCTGTGGATATGAGCATTGAATAGTTTTTTAAAATACAGTTGCCCAGTAATGAGGGTTGGATTTGACTAAGCTCTAAGTTCTAGGAGACAGAGTATCTCTGAAAAAAATGAGAAATCTTGAGTATTTGTGAGAGTCAGGAAACAGAAATGCTAGCACATTTTAACTCAATTAACTTTTTACCACCTTGGTAGACTACCTATAGTAGAAGAAATTACACATTTCTTCAGGGACAGGAAGCATGGAGAGTGTAAGTGAAGACCATAAATAAATCAGATAAGTAAACATTCAGCATGCCATCAGAGGACACATGCAGATATAACATTTTTCTCAGTTGTTACTGTAAGTCCTCAGAAACATGCAGAATATTCCTAAGTAAGTTCTGGCAAGGTGACCCAAAGCATCAGGAGATTCCTCTTCTCCATCTGGTGTTTCCTTTAGTTGCAGAGTTGCTTGGAAGAATTAGGCTGTATGGGGCAGAGCTACTGGTTTGCTTGGTGCAGCGAGACATTTGCATTGGGCCAGGAGACATCTCCCTTAGCAAGGGAGTCACGGTTAAACGTTACTTGCCCTATCCTCATCTGCAAGGAATTAACACATAGACCTCCAAGCTGAGAGAGATGGGGATGGACTGAACAAGGTGTTTTAGGTGGATATCTGAAAGCCCAAAGTAGAGATGGCTACGTCTCCTTTGGTATGAACCTATCCAAAGCAGGGGTCATCAACATAGCATGGGAATTTGCCCTTTTTCCACCTTACCGCAATTTTTTGACAATGCTCTTTGAGGCCTGTATGCTAAGTCTAGGATTTGTTTTGCACAGTTGGGATGACATTTCCTTTTAAAGGGAGGTGGGGACTGAATACTAACATGAAGGATTAGTATTTTTCTTTTTTTTTTTTTTTCCAATGTCTTATGGGAGCCTAAGTTATTTTTCTCTACCTCATATGTACAGCTTGTAGGTATAAATCTGATTCTGAGTGACTGTTGAGAATGTATTTAAGTTATTTAACATCTTTGTATAACAAGAAAGCCAGAACAAATGAAACAATAAATGTATTTTAAATTATACTTGAAGCGTGCTTCTCTTTCTTCACTTCTGCTGAAAACACTCTAATTTCAGTGGTTACATGAGTTTTCTGCCTCCCTCGGCATTGTCTTAATATCTGGGCATGGACCCACTCTGTACCTGTGACTAACGTAAGCCTTGAAAGGCTGTAAAGTCTAGTAGGGTAGCAAGTGGGTGGACTTTTCCTGCAGAGGAGAAGGATGATGTATTTCCAGTGTGAGGCCCCAGTATGTTTTGGAAACATCAGATAATCCATGTTGATTTGCAAGGTGGTAGAGATTCTTATCTATTTGTGTGCCTTACAGGCTGCTCGTCTTGAAGGCCCCAAGGGTTTCAGTGGAAAAGGTGCTTACAGCCCTCGTAGGAGACAGCAAGTGTTGGTGTCCCCTATTCTCTACGGAAAGTAGAGTCAACAGCTCTTTAATAAGCCAAGCTCTGGGCATGATTAACATATGCCAAGTGAACTTGAACTTGGAGAAAAATCTCATCCTGTCCTTGAGCTGGCCCCCTCTAATCATGGTAAGTGCCTCTAAGTGTTTTGGCTGAGGCACAATGGTGGCATCACCTTCTCCAACCAAGTAAGGCATCCATGGCATAGCAGGAGCAACCGCCTAACTTTCTAACCATTCCTCCCATAGTCTTTTCCTCTTCCAGTAAAATAGTGTAAGTGTGATCTGCACCAGGACTACTATGGCTCTGGTTTGGGTCAGGTACCACTGGAGTGTTTAGAGCAGCAGAAGGTTAAACAAGCCCAGGAGGTTGAAGGACTTTGTCAGCCTTTTATAGGATCATATTAGTCATCATGTTTAGCTGAAGAAGTCATGATACCTTGGCCAAATGTCACAGTCATGATGTGACTGCAAAGTTACTCTGATAGAGTATCTGGCAGGAGCTCGGAACAGGGAGGACGTGGCCAAATTTAGACTGGCTGAATGACAACCATTGTCATTATCTTAGGCTACATATTGTCTTGCCTGCTCAAATGTCTTTCTCCTCATAAAGGCCTCCTGAAGTTATTTGGTGTCTAAAATTCATTTCAGATGAGCTTTAAATATCCAGAGCCTGTTGCTGTTCATCTGGCAAACTACTAATGACCTGAACATGGGTGACCTAGCTTTGCAAAGTCTCTGAGAAACAATTCCATATGTGCATGCATGCAATGAAATGTTGCTTTCCTTGGTCCCAGCCATGTGATGGTTCACAGGTACTGCTTTTCCATGTAGCTGAGGAAAAAGCTGAGGAATCAACCAGTAGCCAGTTGAGGTCACACTGGTCAAGACACTAAAGTAGAAAAGAAAAAAAAAAAGAAAAAAGAAAAAACTGCAGCAGACAGGATTTATGGTAGAGATTATATTTATTGGGTCAGCAGAGGGTGGGCTACATGCTCTACTAAAGATGTTTCCTGGTACCTGCTAGATGATTTATGAGAGTATTTAGCAATGGCACTGCCAACTCAAAAAGCTTTTGTGTGGGGATAGGTTTGAGGGATTCAGTTCTGGGCAACCAAATGTCATCTGGAGCTTGGGAATTCTCTCAAGTTCCTGAATATAACGCACTGCTGTATTTAGAGAAGCTTCTCCACGCTCCTAGAGCTAAGCATTTTAATCCCCTGGAGCTGAGGATACAGTCCCGAGGGAGAAGCCAAATCAGAAAAACCAAACCAAAGCAAACCAAACCAAACTTCAAGGTTATAGTCCCAACAGTTGTGACTCTGGCTGTGCAAGATGACTTTACTCAGCTTGACTTTGGTCACCTACTGGACATCCTGAGTCTATATCTCTGATGTCACCATCTGTACATAAGGGCCCTGCTCTGTACACATTCATTGAGAAGAGGATTGCATTTCCATATACGACATGGTGGCTGCCAACCTCGTATGCCTGCCTCTACTGCGAGAGCTCTGGTATGTTGGGGAGAAACCAGACTCCAGCATTGGACTTCTTTGCTATTAGGTATGAAAACAGACAGAGCATAAAGCCAACCTTGTCTCAGAAATGGAACTATGCCACCAAATGGCCACAAAGGTGGCAGATATTAGGTTCCTTCTCTAGCCTTCCTGGCAACAATAGGGAAAAAAAAAAGTAAAGAGGGGAGGAGGCCAGGAAAGTTGCACCTGGCAGGGAGTTTAATTGAGGAAGAGATGTGGTATAAAAGCCATATATCACCACAGTGCCTTGATAAGAGGATGCAGCTGAGTTCCTGCAGCCTATTGGGCTACTGGCTGTTGAGGCCCAGGCCTCACCTTGGCACAGGCAACTTTGTCATTTCCTTCCTAATTCCTTCCCAGTGACCAATTAATCAAATTAGTATAAACACTAAGCTTGGAAAGAGCTTTAGCCCTGGCTGTCCGTTCAGTGTGCCCTTGGTAGTCTTCTGTCCTGGGTAAAAGTATTAATAAAGAACTACTGCATTCTCCTGTGATGGAAGGCCTACCTTGAAAACTCCAGCTTGTTTCTCCTAAGGTACTTCATAGAATCAGAGCTGGTTGTTCAATATCTTCCTTCTTTCCATGCATGCATGAATTCTTGATTTTATGTTATCTCCTCATCTTATTTTCCACCATGACAGAATCACACCTAGGTTTTTAAAAAGCCTTTGAAGAGATGGCTCCTCAGTACCTCTCAGAGAATCACCTTTTTCATCCCCAAAACAATGCCATGACACCTTTAAAGTTTCTGTATCATTCTAGCTCTAGTTTCTTATGCACTCTTTCACAACTTTCTGTGCACCTTACTCCCAATAAGAATAGTTTATTAAATTAGTTAGAAATGGGCAAGCCAAGGGATCATCCATGCTTTGTTCTCCTTTGCTTTTGTTTCTTTGCTTGCTTTTTTTCCTTAAAAAAAAAGTCTCATTTTCAAGCCTTCAGCACAGCACATTTCATATTGACCAAGCTCTGCAGGAAGTATGTTTTCTCCCTTGTGTGTTGAGCACACAGGCTGAGAAATTCTGATGTTTTTAATTGCTCCCTAATCATCAACATCCTAAAGCATTTTATGTTTCCTATGGTGATATGGAGAACAGAGTATATAAATTCTGAGTTAAGCATGATGTTTGTTGCAATGAGAATGATCAACACCAAGCTTTGAGGAATCAGGCAGACCTTTCAGATCATGCTTGGCCTAGGGAATTTAGAGCAAGAAATGTGGATTACTGCGGGATGGGAAACAGGAGAACCAAGAAGCTACCTATGTTCTACCTCCCACCAAACCCCACAACATACTTCCTACCTTCTCCTGCTTCCCATCTGACCTTGAATTAAGATTCCTGCCAGTCGAGCAATGAGAAATCGCAGGCTTGAAACCTCACAGCCAGCCTCCGCCAGACCCTTAAAGAGCTGCTAATGTGAGTCGTAAAGCCACAGTAGCCTAGGATGTAACAGCGTTTTGACAGCTGTTCCCACAGAGGAAGTGGGTGAAGCTAGAACGCATATTGTAAAAATTTGGGATTAAAAAAAAAAAAAGAAGAAGAAAAAGGAGTATCGAATGAGAGAATACCTCTAAAAAAAATAATTCCTAGCTCCTTCCCTTTTCTCTCCCACTGCTCTTCTTAAAGTCACTTCTAGGTCTTTGCAAGAAGTTGATTTAAGCTTGCATCTGTAGAGGTGATGAGCAGCCAAGGCAGCATGAAAACTAAGCAGAATCCAATATGTAATAGAGGTACCTTTTGCTTAGAAATAAGGACATGTTCTGAATTACTTGCAGGGTTCTAGATGACACAGTGAAGTGTCATTGTGTGTCCATGTGATCCTGGTAGATAAGTAAAGGATATGCTGAGTACAGACACGGGGAGAGCAATTTGTGAGTTAAAAAAAAAATGAGGAAACAGACAGAAGTCAACGAGGGAATTAGTTTAAAAAAAAAAGCTCTGCTTCCTCTTAAACTGTCAGGAAAGCAGAAAATATTAATATAGGTTCTTTTGGATATCTCGTCATAGAGTTCAGGATATCTCCTGAGTTCAGAGACTGTCACCATGCTTTCAGTGCAAACTGGACTACGGACACATAGTTAGAAAGATGAAAGAGGCCTAGAGAGGTGATCCGACTTCCCTAAACTCATGTCCTGGTCATTTTGGGAACTGGGCAGTGGCAAGTCCTGTCAACATTATTTTAGACATAAGGATTCCATGTGTGGCTAGGACAAGTACACAAATCATCTCATACTTCAGTGTTTATATTCTGCCTTTCTGCAGTAAGAAGCAGGCAATGGACGCGTTTCCCTATGGATCTGCTTCAAGCCAGGCTTATGCTGGAAGCTGTCTCCTCCACTTTTGCAATTGCTAGTCTTGCAGGGGGAAAAATGAAACCGACTGGCATTGATGCTAAACATATGGCTCCCTTGCGCGTGGTTGGCTGCAGTACTGTTGTGCTGCAGCCAGGCTAGTAACTGGCACAGCTACCAAATGCAAAATGGACAATTTCCCTCAAGATTCGTGCTGTAGAAATGGTAAGAAGACATACCATCAGTCGCCTGGAAATGAGATGAAGCCATTTCTTTTCATGCATCATATCTGATCCATGCATCTAGTGCACAGAGTTACCTAGTATCAATTGTGTTGTGCTTTGTAGTTACATCTCTACTAGTTAATTAAACATAGCTCCAATTCTGACACCCTACCTGGCATGAAACAACCCATATCCAATCTATTCCGTTCCCTTGCCCACCAGAACAAAGTAGATCTATGCAAATCACTTCTGGGGAATGGTCCTTGGCCTATGTCAGCACTTGAAGGGCTGACTCTTACAGAAGCCAAAACTAAAGTGGAGGTTTTCTAGTATTTTTACCAACATATCGACCAAGTTAGAGTAAACAAGAATATTTCTTTCCAGTCTATAAATCTTCTCAAATAGATGCAGAAATGCAAATAATTCTTGCTTGGTATCAGTGGGAAAAATAGACCTCTGGAAAGGCTGGTTTTCCTTGTTGGCCAACACCAAAGCCAGAAACAAGTCCATCATAGCTGCTGCTGTAGGACTTTTGGAGGAGTGGGTGTCTATAATCAGGTCTTTCAAAACTCACCACTTCTCAGAAAAGACACAAAAGATCTTGAAACCATTCTCAAGCCATAGTTCTATCAAAGTGGGGATAATTCACCTGTGTTGCCTGTCCTTGTCCCTTGCCCCTCTTTAGCTTTCTGCTCTTCCATTTAACATACTCAAGGACTAAATGACCACAGGTTTAGTTTGAGGTTTTTCCTGATTTCCTTTAATTATTTAGCTGAGATATCTATACAAGGAAAATAGGTATTTCATCCTCCATCTATAATTAATGCAAAGGAAATCATGCCTAGGGAATAACAGAGAGGTTAAGATGTACCTGGCAAAATTTCCTTCTTCTTTAACTGTTCATGCCTTTGGACATCTGCGCATCATTGAGTGTATCTGTGCCTACACACACATTTCATATTGCTGTCCCTTCTAAATTTCACTTCTGGTAGCATTCACTGTGAGAATGTCAAACCCAGCTACAAAACCTTCTGGAGGCAATAGGAATTTCAGCCCATTCTCCAGTTCTTCATCTCCCCTTTTATTAAAAATTCCTAGTGCAAAGTCCTTCTGTGTAGCAGACTCAAAGTCCTAGGGTGCTAAATGCCCTATATGTATGGATTATCCAATAGTTCCTGCCGTAAAAACTTGTTACCACATCAGCTAAAACTAAGGGGAAAGCATTTGGGTGCTCCGGTTGCCTAGGTCCTTGCCCAAACCTCTCAACTATGCTAATCCTGTCCCCAGCTCCCGCTGACTTTAAAAACACTTTAGACTTCCCATCAGGACGATCCGCCCGTCCTGGCAACCCTTTCATTTATGGCCTTCTCAGCTTCCCTGGGCAGGGTTATTTTCCAAGGTGTAAATTGCAAAGGCACTTATCATAAATTATCACTCGTTTCTCTCTCTCACTTGCACTGAAGGATCCCTCAAGGGATTATGTTCATTAGAGCAGGATCCGTCTCTCCACCAGTGTCATCCCGGGAACAGAACCATGCAGCCTGCTGAGAGGTCTGAGGTGGTTTGGCACTGAGGTGTAAACTTGCAGGAGCTCCAGCCTCAGGGAATTACCCAGCATCTTCTGGGAAAAGCTGTTGGCTAATCCTTCTTGATGATTCACCCAGGACAGAGGTCCCCAAGTTTCTGAGATTTCACTGCTTTTGTCAAGGTTTCAAGATTAAGAAAACAGGAAAATAAACAACAAAAACAAACAAAAAACACAGCTTGCTTTTTTTTTTTTTCTATTTTTTCCCTAAAAAGTTAACACCTAAATTACAGTATTGGATGCAATTTCCAAAAGAAAACCAAAAGGAAGACATTCAAGGCTCTCCTGGGTGGTCCTTACCTGATTTGATGTCTCGGGGAATTTTACAGGCTTGCAAAATATCTCCAGCCTCAACACTGGTTTGCTGTGGTGTCTTCCGTAAGTGTCTCCTGTTCTTCTTAGACATCTGGTCTCAAACGAGGCCAGGAAACCTTCTCAATAAAAACATAGCTTTTCTTTCACTGTGTGTTAATGACCTCAGGTGGAGTGAGATGCAGCATGAGGACTTTGTAGTGGAGAGGCTGGTGGTACCAAACAAGTTGTACATCACTGGAGGGAAAGTTTCCACTTTCAGTCATGGCTTGAAGATACAGAGTAGGAAAATGAAAGGCATGTAGGGTTGTTTTTTTTTTTTTTTTTAAGTTTCTGCAAGGTTTGGTGTGTTGATTATTTCATCAGAATAAGCAGGATATTCATATTAGCATCCACAACTGACTAGACAGCATATTGCTTCTTAATTTTCTTTGGAAAAAAAAAAGTTGGAAAGCTGATAATGAATGAACAGCCTTTTTTGGCCACAAAAAGGCAGCTGTGATCCATGCTGGCTCATGGACAACTTGCTGTCCAGCAGGACTCCCAGGTCCTTCTCCAAGGAGCTGCTCTCCAGAAGGTCAAACCCAGCCTGTAGTGGTCCATAGAGTTATTCCTCCCAAGGTGAAGGGCTTTGCACTTTCCTTTCTTGAACTCCATGAAGTTCGCCTGAATTACAGGTTGCTACCTGACCTCTAACCCAGATGCAGTTTTTAGGAATTACAGTGACCACAGTCAACTTCGAAATTAATGAGCAATTATTGACTTGGTTCTTCCCAAGCTGCTGGTTGATTCTGCAGCTAAGGGAAAAAGCATGGCTCTAACACCACTTTTATAGTTGAAAGTGTCCTCTCTTAATCTTTGCATTTATGAGAGAGATGCTTTACGTTGGTGTTCTGGAGCTCCTTCCTTCCTTCCTTCCTTCCTTCCTTCCTTCCTTCCTTCCTTCCTTCCTTCCTTCCTTCCTTCCTTCCT
>JAVCKT010027756.1:0-18696 GCA_032273925.1 Rhynchotus rufescens | reverse complement strand
CAATAAACACTTCAGTGAGTCAGAGCAAGGATTGCCTATATTCTGTTTTCTAACAAGCCCATATATATATTTATATTTTATTTACATTTTATTTATATTTATATTTATATTTATATTTATATTTATATTTATAAATATATATAAAAATATATATTATATATATTTATATTATATATATATATATATTTTATATATATATATTTCATTACCATTCATTGTCAAGATCCATTTCGTCAGTTCAGTGATTTATTTAATGACAGGTCATGGCAAACTCATAATAATTGGGAACAGTAGGCAGAGGAGATTGAATTTGATGGCGTTTTTTGGTAACCAATTTTGTTCTCGAAAGGTGGAGGGAAGTGTGTTTTGGACACTTTCAAACTACTAAACTGATATGGAAACTTCTGAATTGATGAAAGATGAATGAATTGACGTTACGAATCAATGGCTAATCCATGGGACTTCCAAAATGTAAAATCCTTAAGGGGAGCGCTAAATTTGGAGGAGGGCTTGTTCACATAGAGCCCACGTGCTGAAGTTCCTGTAGGACACGGTGATGCGTCGCTGTGCTCTATCAAGAGAAGCAATGATGACTTTCCCAACGAACATCTTGCTGTTGAAAAGGGGAGGAGACCTTTCTCAAATACTGTTGAATTAATGAAGGACTGGAAGAGAAAATCCTCTTTTCACAGACACCTCAACGCTCTGTGCTGAAAGCATCACGTTACACTCCCGTATCTGTGGGGTAGAAGAACAGGAGCGCAAACCTAAAGACCCAGGTCCTTAGCACAAATTAACACGTGCTTTGCTTTCACTACAAACCTCTCAATTGTAGCTACAGAGATCTTAGACTGATGTGTCTTGGGGAGAAAAGGGAGTTGATAACAGGCAGTTTGGAAATGTCTCTTGAAGTAGCTCTGTGTTATTTTCCATGGCCAGAGAGTTACAGCTTGGAAGATTTGAACATGGAAGACAGATTGGAAATAAAATAATGCCTGGAAGGACTCTTTTTATTTATTTATTTTTTAAGAATATAAGGAAATATAAGGAAATATAAGCAGGAGGGTTGGACTAGATGATCTCTAGAGCTCCCTTCCAACCTTAACCATTCTGTGATTCTGATGGGTCAGCGAGTTTATACCAGGATGTTCCACTCTAATCCTCTGTTTTGTGTTTCAGCCCTGGCCCAGTGTGTCCAACCTGGCCAAGGATTTCATTGATCGTCTGCTCACGGTGGACCCTAGTGACAGGATGACAGCCCTGCAAGCCCTGAAGCACCCGTGGGTCGTGAGCATGGCAGCCTCTTCCTCCATGAAGAACCTGCACCGCTCCATCTCTCAAAACCTCCTCAAAAGGGCATCTTCCCGCTGCCAGAGCACCAAGTCGGCCCAGTCCACGCGCTCCAGCCGCTCCACCAGATCCAACAAGTCCCGGCGGGTTCGGGAGCGGGAGCTGCGGGAGCTCAACCTGCGCTACCAGCAGCAGTACACGGGCTGAGCGGCGCAGGGCGCGCGGCCACGAGTCCTTCCAGGTGCCCCCGCCGGTGCCGGGGGCAGCAGCCTTCGCCACACGCGTGCTCCGCGAGGAGCATCTAGGTTCCTCCCTCCCTTCCTTCAGGTGTCCCCCTGTGACCGTGAGGTGTGGAGGAAAAGGAACCTTGTGGTGGCCACGGCAGCCTGCAGCGCTCCCGCGTGAGCCGAGCCACAGGGTGTCAGTGCGGAGATAGAGCAGCAGAACCCGTGCAGGAGCCCCTGTGGTCTCCGAGCAAAGTCCAAGGGCTCAGCTCCTAAGCAAATTAAGGAGCCACACGAGAAGAGCACCCTCCGCAGCCCAGGAGCTCGGTTGTTCATAGTTATTTATTAATTCTAGTGTGCTAAGTTTTCCTCACCTCTGTATTAAAAACAAAATCACTTTGGGTGTGCATGTGTGAGCCTGCTCACACGAGTGTGCACATATGCACATGTAGGAGTGTATACGGATTTAAAAATCATATATATATACAAATTTCGAGCTGGTTTAGTCGGACTTTGTGATGCTTTTGCCGTTCAGCTGGTGTGAGCCACATAGAGTTAGAACTAGGGTAGCTCTGACTCACCAGCCAACAGCTTCTCCTCGGGATGCAGTGGCCAGGAGCTGCCACACAGTGGTTTGCCAGGACAGCTGCGAAGTGAAGAGGCTTCCCCCAAGGGCTGATGCCGTCAAAGGTTTGCGAGGGTCGGGAGAGTCGCTGGGCGCATGGGCAAGCGGGCAGAAGTCAGCATGGAGCTGCGGGCCGAGGCCTTTCCTCCTGGCTGGGCGCTCCTGATGGAGAGGTGGCAAGAGAGTGGTCGTTCTGCTGGAGCTTCCCGGCTCCTTGTCCTCCTTGAGCTGCCCCACAGCCATTCTCCAGCAGGGAAGAGGTGCTTGGACGTTACTAGAGAGCAGCCTGAAGGGGGACCGTAGGAAAGGCAGAAGTTCTGCCCTACTGGGGCAGTCGTTTTGCTTTGAGATGCAGACACTGAGCAAATGCGAGCGCTCGGTGGAGCTGCCAGGGGCTCCTGTCCTGCATGCAGCAGAACCATTTCCTGCTGGTCTTGCTTTGTGCTCCCAATTGTGCCTTAGCCCTTCTGGTGCTGCAGCCTGCGACGCGTCTTGCCTCCTCCACACCAGTTATTTGCCGTGATTGTTCAGGTATTGCACCCTGGCTTCCCATTTTCTTGCAGGGCTCCCCTGCCTTGCACACACGTTCTGCCCCGTGTCACCCTTCCCACTCCGGGCAGGGGCAGTGGTGACGGGCAGCTGTTGGGATGGCCACAAATCCCTCGGCAGAGCCAGGCCGGAACCTGAGCAATGGACACCTTGAGAGTCTTGGAGTGGGGGTGGCAAAGTGCTCAGGAGACGTTGCACAAAAACCACCTTCAACTGTTAGGTCTGGCTTAAATCAAGCAGGAAGACTCTGCTCTCTGGTTTGCCTTGCGATAGGAGTGCGGGTGGCTTCTTGTGAAGGGCCTTTAGGGGAAAGCAGCTGCTTGGAGAGCTGAGCTTTGTGCCCGTCCATGGAGTTGTCATTCCTCCCTTGTCAGTGCAGCAGAGCAAACCTGTTGGCATGTTGAGTTTTGTGGCACACGTGGCCCCTTGAAATAGCAAACCGAGGTTGGCAGGGAAGGTAAATGCCGGGCTTTGGAGCTTGCCCTATGAAGCCCTGTGGAGTTGGCTTCATGCCATGCATTTAGGAAGTGCCCTTAGCTCCGAGATGCAGAAGGTGCCATTCTCCACACACCCCGTGTGCCGTTCTGCACCAGGAGTGCTGTTTGTGCTGCTGGGGCAGCACAAGAGCCAGCGAGGGGCAAGGGGCCTGTTGTATTTGCGGGGAGCTGCCCCAGAGCAGGCAGCGTTTGCTCAGCAAACAGCGCAGCATCGCTGCCTCAAGGGGGGAAGGCTTGAGTTTTCCGTGTCAAGAATACAAGGAGATGCGTTTTGGACGCATTTTCCACCCTGGAGTAAGGACGGGCCATTAGCAGGGAGCACAGCTGGATGTTCCCAAGCTTGCTGCGGGGAATTTGAGTGAGGAAGGCTGGGGACAGCGCTCTCCCTCACACGCTCCAAGTCCTTTGTGTGCTGCTGCATAGGGTTTCTGAAGCTGCGGAGCTGCCCTTTTGCTGTGGGACCATCCTCCTGTGTCACGGAGCCTTCCCTTTCCTCAGTGTTTGGTGGTAACTGATACCACAGAGTTACCAAAAGCTCTTATTTTTTTCCCTTTTTTTTTCCCCCAGCTCTATGGACTACTTTTACTTCTTTTACCATTTCATCTCATTTTCCCTGATTCATTACAGTGTATTTAATCTACAAACGAGATGTCTTATCTGACAAATTTAGGCAGCTCACCAGACTTCCCTCCATAACCAATTCACTGCCCATCATTTCGCTGCAAGCAGCTCTTCAGAGCAGCAACCACTTCAAGACAGGCATTAACTGGAACCTGATTCTCACCCTGCACATTTAGGGGTGACAGGATGCTCCCCCCGAAGGCTTCTGTTTTTAAGCCACTTTTTGTAGTGGCATTTGTAGTTGCAAGTTGGGAGCAACACACATAACCACTGTGATCTCTATTGTCTAACTAGATGTTTTCATGCTCCTCCCCAGATTATCTAACATGTTTCTCCTTAAAATTGGTATTTTGCCCAAGCAAGTCAAACTGATGAACTGAGCCAAGACCGCTAGCACCTGAGACCTTTCCATTAACCACTAGACCTGTCCCATGCACATGTTTCCTACAGGCCTCTACCCACAATGTTCCTTTGTGATTTCCTGTGTCGGGGATGAAGGAAGGTGAAGAAAAGATGGAGGGAGGTTGAGTTCTGACCTCATCAAGTGTCTTGCTCTGCCTTCAAAAAGCAGAACTCTCTTTTCCTCTGTGCCTTTTCCCTTCTTTTTTTGCTTAATTGCCCTTGAGCAAGTTGTAAGTGATGCTTATTGTAAGTTTGGGGTGGAATATTTTTTTGGGAAACAAGATGTTGCGTAAGTTCAGGTCACTGTTAGTTTTCTTGCAGTGATGCTCTATGAGCAGGGTTTGGTTGGCAGAAGGGAGGATCCTGCAGCCAGATGAGCAGTCCAAGACAGCCACGAGCTGCATCTCTGTTGTGTAGAGATGCCTCTGGTCCTCAGGCGTCGCGCTGATCAGGGAACTGCACCAAAAAGTCCAAGACCAAGTCAGTGCCACAAAGGGCTTCATCTTTTCTAGAAAAGGAATTTCAATTCTCTTTATAAATGCAATGCCTTTCCTTGTATGGAAAAATGAATGTGCTCATAAGGACAGTCTTTTTGTGCTCTCCTTTCATCATTTGAATATCACGGTCTTGCTTCAAGCATCTTTTTTTTTTGTTGTTATTTTTCCCAGTATTTGCAGGACCTCTTTACCCAGATAGTGTCTTGTGTAAGTAGAGAAACCATCAGAGCTGTGTCCAAGGGCCCAGAAAGCCATGATGGTCCAAACGCTGCAATGCGAGGTCCAGGTTAAGGACAATTCCTAGGGTGCTCTTGTGTCTGGATCTGCTAAGGAGGGTGAGCTGTATGGCCAGCATGTGCTGGTTAAGGTGCCTTCGGCCTGCCCTCTCACGAAGCTCTGCAATGTGAATTATGGTGAATGTCACAGGTGCATCTCAGCTCTGTTTTTCTTCAGTCTCAGGAGTTTACGCCTTTCAAAAGTGCCTTGTTTGGGGATTTCAGAACTTTAAATCTCCTTGGAATTTCTCCTGCTCTTAATTTTTAAATCTTCTTTGAGCTGTTAATGGTCAATCTTATTTTGGCCTATGGTGGTTTTGGAAGACTTTGGAGGACTAGCAGGTCTTCTGTGTTATTTAGAGCAAAAATCTTCGCAAGCGAGCGCTTTTGTTTTCTGCACTTGGTTAATGCAATGAAAATGAAGCTGGAATGACACCTAGTGGCAAATGGCAGCATATCCACATCCGTGTGTTTCACCCTTCCAGTTGAATTCCCGCTGTTTTGGGGTGAGATGGTCTCATAAAGAGGATTCGGAGCTTGGTTTGCTGCGTTAGGGCCGGGCTTTACCACAGCGGAGGTCCTCAATGCTCAGCAGTGCCATGTAGGCAGGAATGTCTTCCTGGTGACCCTGCACATGGCTCTGTTGTCCCCAGCACTGCTCCTGACCTGCAGAACAGGCTTTTGCTGCACAAAGGTATGAGCGCGGCGCGTTCATGGGCACCTGCAGAACGGGACTCGGCGCCGGGGAAATGGGCCTTCCGAGGAAACATTTGTGACCATCCTGCCTTGGGGGCACATCTCAGGGGACACGAGGAGAAAGCAAAGACTAAAAGATGCTCAGGATGGAAGCACAAGATTTTGGACTTTCTCCCATCATGAGACACGATGGCAGCAGCTCAGGGTGTTGCTTTCCAGCCTATTCTGCTTCAGGGAAAAGCAGTTTTAAGGAGTAAAGGGAAGTATGTATATTTGTCTTCTGGAACTTAGCAGTACTGTGTAAAATGGTCTCAAATTCCTGGGAATTTGCCTGCCCTCTTGGGAAGGAGAATTACAGCTTCAGAGAACGTTGCCTGTTGATTCCTTGGTATTGTGGACAGTTATTGGACTTGAGTGTAAAGAGGTCTTCTGAAAATAACATTAGGTTGATCTTCAGACTTGTAAACTTTGCATTCGCGTTTTTTAACAGATATTTTTTTCTTAAACAGCAATCATTTGGGTATGTTCGGTTTTCTTCTCACCCTTCTCAGGCTTTTGAAAACTAACATGTCAGCCCAGTAGCAACAGAACCACGTGTTCCTTCAATCCACAATGAATCTCTACTCTCTAACCCTGTTGAGCTTGAAAACCTGCAGTCGTACACGAGGGACAGTCCTGTGATCCATGTAGGTCTGTGTGACTGTGTGATCCATGTAGGTCCGTGTGACCTGCTGGCTGACTTGGTGATGTGGAAACCAGCAGCAGGGTAGCGCCAACGTTAGGTATTGGTTTGGGGAATGACAAGCTCTCAGGCTGTTAATTTCTTGGGATTTGGATCATTTCTTTCTTCAGATATTTTCTGCTCTGGTGATTTACATTCCTGTGCGTAGGCGGCCCCGTTTCTTGGTCCCATGTTCTGCCAGAGCTGTTACGTTTGGCTGGAAGGCCAAGACTTCCATGTGATGCGCACCCCGGGCTCCGACTTGGAGATAACCCCGCTTGCGGGGGCAGCAAGCCTAGAATGGGCTCCACAGGGATCGTGCCCAGCCCTGGAGCAACGTAACAGCATTTGCTTTGCAGGGAAAATCCTGTTCGTGCCAGGACCCCGCGCAGAGTCAGCCTTGAGCCCTCCCTGCGGCCTCGCCGCTGTTTCCGTGCGCTCAGATGTTGTTCTGGGTGCCCGTTGACTCCGTTTGGGCTCGTTCCTGCGGTTCTCCTGCTCATCGGTCCCGCAGGGCAGTTAACTGCAGGAGTGCGGCCGCCGGCGAGGCCCGGTGGGCATCACCGGGAGCCGCTGCGGCCCTGCTCGCCCTCATCCCGCAGAGCCTGCGCGAGGTGCGCAGGGAAGGGCCGGCCCTGCAGGAAGCCCCAGGAGCCCTTGGGGAAGCGAAGGGGGCGCCAGGAGGGAGCGCGGGCTGGGGAGGCCGCGGCGGCGCCCGCCGCCCTCAGCCATGGCGGTAATGGCGGGAGCGCCAGGGGGAGCCGGGAGCACCCGCTGTGGGGCCGCTCGCCTCCTTCCTCAGGTGCTCCCTGTCTGCGCTGCCTCCTTGTCCATCCTGTCACCGCCAGCGCCTGTCGGGCGACAGACGTGGCCCGGGCGGTCAGCAGCAGCGCCACACGGAATGGGAACACGGAGGGGCTCCGATGGCGCCCGCCGCCCTCGCGGCACGTCCCTGGTGGGGACGGATGGCGCTCACGTATCGTATCGCGTGCAGCCAGCCCGGCCCGCCGTGCTGGTGGCCACAGACAAGGCGTGTGGTGCCCTGACGCAGAAACGGTGTGATGCCCAGCACCGGGCCCGCGGCTGGGCTGTGCGGGGCCTCCTCGGGGCGACTGAACTGCCGCTTCGGGCTCCTGCGAGGCGCGGGTTGGTCAGTGTTTGTATGTTTGTTCGTTTGTTTTTACAATAAATCTCAATTTTGTGATCTCCATTTAGTATTTTTAAGTGCCGAGGAGGAAGAAACAGAGTCTCAACGGGCCCTTGAATGCGCGGTGAGGCCGGCTGTGCCGCGCTCCCGGACCCCGTGCAGGGAGTGTGCCCACCTTCCTCCTGGATAAGGGAGCAAAGTGCCTGGGCAGCCAGCCCCCGTGCTGCTCACCACGCCGCAGAGGGGTTTTTTGGTGATTTTGCTGACCACTCAGTCTCCTCTTTGAGCCTGGATTAAAATGCGGTTTCTGGATGCTGCAGAGGCAGGTTCCTGGGTGTCAGATCAACGTTCCTGAGCAGCAAAATTGGAAGAAAAAACAACAGAAAAAAAAGTGAAGCAGCATGGATGTGCTGTGGTAGTGGATCACAGAGCTCGATGCTCTCCCCCTTACATGCCCGCTGGTGGAGAGAGCATGGGAGGCAGCAGGTGCCCCGTGCCCAGGGCTGGTTTCTCATCTGCTTGTCTCCTGCTCTCCTCCTTTGTCCTTTGCACACGCGTTCCTGCATGATGGACAAGCTCCTTGCTGCTGCTGGCAGCACGTGGCACTGGATGCATCTGTTGACCCTGGTCCAAACTGGACCCTCTGTGAGAAATAAGCACCCAGCAGAAGCATGCGCGGGTGCTGTGGGTTTTCCTACCGCCTTCCACTGCACAGGACACTTCCCAGGAAGCTCTCAGGACTAGAAGTCTTCCGGTGCTTGCTGTTATTTTTGGTTGCCACGTTTCCTGTGCTGCCGTGGGGCTGCTTGGCAGTAATCCTGTCGCGTCCTGCTCCTCTCCTCACGGGCTCCTTGTCTTGAGAAGCCTCCAGTTCTGTGCCTTGCCTTTGACTCCTGGTTTTACACTGAGGATTGTCTTGCAGATTGAGTTCTGAACCATTGTCATCGGTGTGTAACATGAGGATTAGAGTGTACAGAGATCTTTATTTTTGTGTAACTCAGTCTGTTAAACATGTAAATGATCTTTGTATCCTGTAGTGGCTTCAGGCTGGCGGAGCGTGGTCTGGCCGCTGAAGGACTGAGAGCTGAGAGCTCCTGGTCGCTCTTGGACAAGAGCAAGAAAGTACCAGAACGCCTGAAACGCTCTTGCTTGTTTGCTCTGCCTTTATGAAATATTCTGATTAGACCAGGAGCTGTGCAAGGGGGACGTCGTGCAGGGGACAGGGTGTCCCTCAGGGTGACATTGAGCTAAAGCTCCTGCCCCAGCAGGCAGGGCAGGGTCACTGTGTCACCCGCTCCGAGCCGGGAGCTGCAGTGATGGCCCCAAGCCCGGCAGCCTCCTCAGCTCCCCATGAAGAAGGGTCGTGTGAGCTCTCGCTGTGGGCAGCGGAGCTGCTTGTGGGGCCGAGCTCTGCTTGAACACGGGCTGTGGTAGCCAAGAAGCTGACATTGCCGGGGCCGCTGACACGGGTATGGGCCCAGGCTGCCCCTCGCCAGGCTGTATCTACCCGCGTGGCGCCTGAGCCAGGTTTCCCTGCGTCGCCACGGGAGGTTTGCCTGCAGCAGGGTATGTCCCAGCTGGCCTTTCCCAGCGTCCAGGGCCACCCCCTTGAACAGCGTCCCCAGGCCACCCCAGTGACAGGTCCCAAAGCCCCCCGGGACACGAGGGAATGGTGGCTCCATTCCCACCAGCTGAGAGACAGGGTTCTCCTGAAGGGAAGACAAGGACATGGAGAGCTGGGAGGGAGTGTGGCCGGCCCCGGCAGGGACGGCAGGCACCTTCCGAGCACGCGCGGACGCCCCTCTCGGTGTCCCTGTGCTGCAGCCGCCTCTCGGCGCCCTTCTCGCTGGGAGCAGTGCTCTGGGCAATGGTCGGGCTGCTCCCTCCATCCGCTCCTCGCTCCCGCCCGCCTCCAATACAGCTGCTCCACTGGTACTCGTACCTCTGGGCTGTGCTCCCCTGGGTGGCGCTGGGCCATCCATCCCTGGGGCCAGGCTGAATGTGGCGAGGGATGCCCCTCCTTACGTCACCCATAGATCCATTTCCTGCCCTGGCCCACCAAGGAGCAGAGGACAGATGCTGGTGGGTGATTGCAGTCCTTTATTTCCAGCAGTGGCGCAGCCCAGGGAGCGCGAGCTCAGGCCCACAGCAAGGCAGGACACACAGCAGAGCATGGGGGCCTGGCAAAGGAGCCTGTTTCTCCTGCTGTCCCACATGCAGTGAGGGCTGGGCACAAGGATGCAGTTCAGGAACAGCGTGGGGCAGGAGGCGATGGCACAAAAGGACCCTGCAGTCCATCCCAACCATCCAGGATGCCCAAGACACTTGGCTTCCTCCCCAGTTCCATGCGGGCTTTGGGCTGATACAACAGGGAAGGCAGATCCAACCTCTGACCGAGCCAAGCGGTACCAAATGAAATAAGCCCTTCCATGGCTAAAACTCTCCTTCTAGGCTGGGTCTAGCAAGGCTCCAGCTCATCCCTGAGCCAAAGAGTCAAAGGCCGGGACACTCGCTGCCCCAGGTGGCTGGCTGGACGCTCAAGGAGACCCCCAAATTCCTGCAGCCTCACGGTCACTGTTCACCCCACTTGTGGTCTCCATTCCCTTCCTCTGGGAAGGCTATTGGGAACAATAGGCTAGTCCCAAATTACTGTCTCAGCAGGCAGGCAAAAGACCCGTATATCTTCTCCTGCTCCAGGTCTACCAGCACTGGTGCTTGGCCAGGGGGAAGCAGGGGTGAAATTCCTCAGTGAGTCAAGACCACAGGAGCAGGCCACACCATATGGTCCCGTTGCCACCCCAGCCTTGGGCCCCATGTCAGCTCCATTCTGCCCCAAATAGAGCTGCAGAGATGTCCCGCTCGGTCCATACGCCCAGGGAAGCGCGGGAGCAGACTGGGCACCCGGCATCAGGCACATTTGCCCTTGCGGAGGCAGAACGGCAGCTCTGGCGCAGGCACCAGGATGGTGCTGAAGATGGGCTGGTAGCCCTCCGGCGGGGCCTGGGGGTGCTGTGCCATCATTTCCAGCACCATGTGTCGCAGCTCCTTGGAGACGTCACCACGGAGGTCCAGCAAGGTGGAGACGTGCTCGTCGCTGCACAGAGAGGAGGTGAGCCCAAGGGCAGCCGGCTCGCGGCGTTCCCCCCTGGGGCCCTGCATGCCGCTCGCTGGGCCCCCACAGTGCACAACTTGTGGTGCTGCTGCCCCCCACTGCAACCTGCCCGTGACCCACAGAATGGCCAGGGTTGGAAGGGACCTCTGGAGATCATCTAGTCCAACCTTCCTGCTCAAGCAGGGACACCCAGAGCACGTGGCACAGGCTGCAGGGTTTTGGAGACCTCCAGAGCAGGAGCCTCCACAACCTCCCTGGGCAGCCTGTGCCAGGGCTCTGTCCCCCTCACAGTAGTTGGAAGGAAGTTCCAAGGAAGGAAGACCCAAGGAAGCAGAGCTGAAGCTAGGATAGATCTGGCACTTCAGTCAAAATTCAACATTTGTTTGAAAAAAACCCTGCAAACCTTGTGATTCTTGGTTTTGACATTTTGTAGGTTTGTTCTGATTATGACATTCCCGATTTGTTATGTAATGATTTCTCATTTTTTTTTCTGCTTTGGCCACCAGCTACAGTGAGATGGAGGCCACAGCAGAACTGCTTCTTTCCTTACATCTTTGCCCTTAGGACTCTGCAAGAATCCCTCCAATTTGGAGCATGGACAAAAAAAAAAAGGAAACATGAGGGACAGAGGGAAAAACTCTGGTCTCTCTACACACTATGGAGCAACCCCATGAGGTCCAGGCCAAGCCTCGCTGCCCTGAGCAGAGCTGTATCGGTTCTAGCTCATGGGTGAGCAGAGCTCGGCGCCCTACCTCACATCAGGGTACTTGGTGATGAAGCCCAGGACCTCCAGGCTGAGCAGCGCGGGGTCCTTGAGGCAGAGGAGCTCCCGCAGGGCAAACACGGCCTCGAGGCTCTGCTGGCTCCTGTCCAGGCCCTGCGATGGAGAAGGGGCTGTCGGGGAGGCAGACGGAGCAGAGGTGCAGCCTGGCCCCCACGACGCTCACCCGGGTCCGGGGGGCCACCCAGCCTGTCCCCTCCCCAAAAGGATGCCCGTGGTTTGTGTCTCCTGGCTGCAGCAGCTTGGTTTGCAGCCCAGTGCCCTTGCCTGGTACATGGACAGCCTGCATGGACAGCCTAAGGGGCAGCCCCGCGGCCTGTGCCGGGCCCGACGGCGGCTCCCGTCCCCGCCGAGCCGCTTCTCACCAGGCCCTGGAAGAGCTCCCGCAGCTGCGTGGCGTCCTGCAGCAGGCGCCGGCAGAGCTGGCCCCGCTCCTCCTGGCCCCTGCACACCATCCTCCTCTGCATGAGCGCCCGCACGTACTGGCTCGTCACCAGGCGCTCACTCTCCGTCAGCAGCAGCTGGGCACCGAGGGCAGGGGAGAGTCACTTGCCACGGACACGCTGGACGCGGGTCCGGGCTCTAGGCGTGTGTTGTGGGGGGAAAGGCAGAGCAGGAGAGCAAATGCAAGGCCAAGCAGAGGCGACCGCCCACTGGGAAGCCCCCTCACCCTGGCCACAGGGTAGAGAGGCCAGCTGAGCTTGGGGACCCTGGGCATCTTTACGTGGTGGTGCCCTCTGGGATACTCCAAAGGAGACACACCTTGGGTCTTCACTTTTTTGACACATCTTTGATCTTTTTGTCTTCAGCACACCCTGTGGTGGCTGATTTGGCAGGAAACCTCCTGCAAAACCAAGCTGCTCCTCAAGCAGGAGGTGGCCCCGCCGTCCCTGTCCCCCTCCCAGCGGAGGGGCTGGCTCTGGGCCGCGTCCCCCATTGCAGCCTGGCCCTCGCCGGCCCCGTGGCCTTGCCCTGCAGATAACCAGGCCCTCGCAGAGCGCACGAGGGTGCCCTGCAGTAACTGTACCGTGGAGATGGGTTTCCTGACGCGGGAGAAGTCCTTTGCATACTTGTCTATCACTTCACACATGCTGCTGACCAGCTGGGAGCCAGAGAGCCACTTGCGCGAAGGCAGCTGCACGCACAGGGGCTGCAAGAGGCACAAGCACAGGGTGAGGGGCCTAATTACCCTGCCCTTGCCGGAGTTCCCGCTCCAGGGGCAGCACGAGGTCCCAGAGCACCTGCCCTGCTGCTTCCTTGCGGCCCATCTGCTTTGCTTTACGAAACTCCCAAGCCCCTTAGGCCAGCCCAAGTCCATTTCAAAACATAGGTCTGGGCTAGATTAGAAGTATGGAAATACACTGGCGCTGCCCTTCTCAGGCCGCCTTGATGCCTGACACTCAGCATTTTGGGTGTTCACCTGGCTCTTGAGTTCATTGTCACTGGTGGGCACCCCACTGTGGGTGGCAGCTGCAGCTTGGTGCAGAGAGCTGCTCCGTGCCCATGTTTTTGGTGCAGCGAGCTGCTCCGTGCCCGTGTTTTTGGCCTGTCCTGCTGACCTCCTCCTCCCCTACCATCCTTCCAGGCTGCATTTGTCCTTGCCCGCCTGTGAGTATTTCAGCTTTCAGCTTTCAGCATGTCATAGCATGCACCTTCCAGCACTAAATAGCTCTGCCTTATCTATCTATCTATCTATCTATCTATCTATCTATCTATCTATCTATCTATCTACCTATCTATCTATACCAGATCTTATCCAGCCTGCAGGGATGCTGAATTTGAGTACACTGGCAGGAGATGACTTGGGCCCATCTTGGCCCGTATCCTGCGCACAGCCATTGCCTTTCTCCTATTTGCTTTTCTGCCAGGAAGCGCCAGAAGAGCAGGAGTGAGGAGGCCCAGCTGGGCTGTGGCTCCCAGTCCTGCCGGTTCCCGATACGGGGCCGTTCGCTGCATGCCCAGGTGATAGGGCACTGTGCTGGCTGGCAGAGACCACCAAGGCCAGCAGAGACACGCGGAGGGTGATAAGAGGCCAGATGCAGCCTGATGAGAGGGAATGGGGTCGGTATCAGGATCGGGCCCTGTGTCGGGGGGCTGTTGCACTGGTGCTGCTCCGGCCACGGACAGGGCTGTGCTGGTCCTGCCCGTGCCTGGAGCCGCAGACACCAACCTGCAGGTCCAACAGCAGCTCCTCCAGCAGCAGTTGGCAGGCTTTCCGCTGTGTCCTGTCCAGGGCAGCCTGCAGGGACGCGGGCACCTCCCTGGGGGCAGTATCGGGGTGCAGAGAGGAGACAGAGGAGCTAGGAGAGAGCAAATGGGCAGAGGCAGCCCGGGAGGCACAGTGGGGACAGCAGGTAGCTGACAGGGATATGGGGAGGACAGGGCCTCCTCACGGCGAGCAGGGCTGGTGCAGGAGCTGCTGTGTGGTACCTGAGAGCCAGGCTGTTGTTGAGCATGGCGAGCAGGTAGGGCACGTAGTGCGTGGGCACGGCCCGCTCCTTCTGGTGCTCCTTCCCGCACTGCACGAGGGCTTCCCGCAGGCTGCAGCACAGCGAGGGAAGCACCGTGGGCAGAACTGCACACATCTACGCAGCGAATGCCCGTCCCCGGGATGCCCCCGCGGCCCTCGGAGGCACATGGGCCTCCTGCAACCCTCCCAGCTTTTATGGCACCTCCCAGGCCCTGCTGAAGAGACAGAAGATTGAGCAAGGAAGGACAGGGTTGGAAACCCTTGCGAGGGCAGGCCTCGGTGCTCCCAGAAAGTCTCAGTGCTACGAGAGAGGCTCTTGGAGCAGCAGCTCCCCAAGAAGCTGATGTTGCCCCGAAGCTGAGCAAATTCCCCCCACGAGCCTGGGCAGATGGGCTGCTAGAGCCCACTGCGACCTTAATCAGCCCTGGGCACGCGCCGCGGGCTGGCCCTCAAGGCCTGGGGTCTCCGGGAATGCCCAGGCCACAAGGGGCTGCACTGACCGGCCCAGAAATGCCTCGAGCTCCTCCAGAGCCATGCCGTAGACCTTCTGCTGCAGGGAGGCCGTGATGAGGGAGGCCACCCGGATGTTCTCGCTCAGCATCTGCAGCGGGAGAGAGGAGGCAGGACGGGGATCAGAGAGAGGCTGCAAACCCTGCCCTCCGTTTGGGGCGACGCTCAGCTCGGCCCCGCTCCGCCTGCTCCTCAGGTGGAGGAGGATCTCTCCCTGCCGTGGTGGCAGCTCAGGCTGGGGAAGAAGGGAGCCTGACTGCCTCTCGGAGCCCCAAGGAGCACAGCGGGAGGGCATGGGATGCTGGTGCCTGCGGTGCCAGGGACCCACCTGCATGACAATGACGGGCAGGGCTGACTGGAAGAAGCCCTGGTGGTCGGTCTCAGGTTCTTCCTCCCGGAACCACTCCTTGAACTCCACCTCCAGGGTTCTCTGCATCCACTCAAGCACGCTGGCCTGTGAGACACACACACACTGTGGGCAGCACAGGGAGTCCCTTCAGACCCGACACTTACCACAGCACCATGTCACACCTCACAGCACTTGTCCCCCACTTCAGTGGTTTATGCTGCTGTTGAAGCTGGGACAGTGGCCACGGTCGTGCTCCCCCAGCCACTATAGACCTGTTGCTCTGCACACTTACCTTGACTTTCACCACATATTTCCTCTCCATCTGATCCACAAGGTCAGGAGAGATCAAGGGGCCCAGAGCTGAAACATCCACTTCAGGGAGAAGGCCAGGGTGACCCATCATCTCCGGGCTAGAAGGCAGAAGTGGGACAGCACCGGGAAGACCTGTGGTTTACAGGAGTTCCTCCCTCCCTCTCTCTCTCTCTCTATCCACCCGGTTTTCCTCCCCAGGAACCCAGAGCCACTCTTGTGTCCTGCCTGTGTGTCAGTGACACAACTCCACTCCGCTCACTTTCCCTGAGCACAGGGGTTGCTCTGGGTGGCCCTGCTGGAGCAGGGGGGCTGGGTTAGATGATCTCTAGGGGTCCCTTCCAACCTTGACCATTCTGTGATTCTGTGGTTGGCACTGACCTCTGGTACACATGGAACACCCACTCAAGGAGGAGGAAAAGTCCCTGCTTGTCCAGGTCCTCCTGGAGGATGTCCTGGAGATGGCTGCTGAGCGCCTGGTGGTACGTGGCAGTGCAGATGCTGAGAATGTTGTAGTGAGCTGGAACGCACTGCACCATGAGGTCCTTCACCACGAGCAGCTCAGCCACGACCTCCCTTTGCAGCGCTGCCAGGTGCCTGGACAGCCCGGGGCCCGTGGTGTCCACGCGGGCAGTGAGCAAGCGGGATCCTGTAATGGTCTCCTGGAGGACATGGTAAAACTTCTGCCTCCATCCCTTAGGGCGGCCAGGGGGCAGGAAGGTGGCATCCAGGAGCAGAGCATCATCTATTTTCTCTTCCCGCTCGATGATCCTTACGGAAGAGACAAACAGGACCGGGTCCTCCCGCACCAGCTGCAGGCTGCGGCCCACGATGCCCCACAGCTGCTTGGCCAGGCTCTCGTTGAGCTCCTGCAGACCACGGAAGTAGGAGAGCACAGTGGCCTGGGCACTGGAGAGCCCACGGAGGTGCAGCTGGAAAAGGACGTCGTCCCGGAGCTGCTCCAGCATCATGAGCTCCGCATGGGCCTCCAGCAGGTGCTGCTCATGGAGCAGCTCCAGGGTGTGGGAGAAAACCTCATGGACTGTGAGAGAGGGAGGAGAAGTGACAGGATTGAGCACTGCGGTGGAAGGGCACTGGGGCTGTGGGCATGGATTAGCAGGGGGCTCCCGAAAGGAAGGGAAAGGGACTGTGAAAACAGTGCTGGGACAGGTCCTGGGGAGGCAGTGGCATCTCCATCCTCAGAGACTTTCCAAACCCAGCGGGATGAGTCCCGTGCAGCCTGCTCTCACTTTGCCACCAGCCCTGCATAAGAGCTGCCTGCAGCACTTCCAGGCGCCTTGCGGCCGCGATTCCGCCGGCTCGGGCCAGCACCTTACCCGAGAAGAGCTGCGGCAGCACCTTCACCACGGAGGCCAGCTGCACGTGCTCCGCCATGAGCGCGCGCATCCGCTGCAGGTCCTGCCGGCGCTCGGCGCTGCCGCCGAGGGCCCCTCGCACCGCTCCCAGCTCCCGGCGCACGCTCTGCACCTCCTCGGCCGCCGCCCGCAGCTGCTCCAGCCCCGCGCTCACCCCTTCCAGGTAGGACTGCACCGTCGACTGCGGAGCAAAGGAGGACCAAGAGGCAGTGCAGAAGCTCTGTAAGGACGGAGCACTGGAGCTCCCTCTGTTCCTTCGGACAAAGGCCTCTGCAGCAGCACGTGGTCCCCCACTCCCACAGGTTTGCAGCACTCTCTCTCATCGTGCCATCACATCTCCTACGTGCCCCACAATGTCCCCACTCCACCTTTCCCCTCTTTCACACCCAGCCCCAGGAAACCTACTGGAGCAACAGGAACGGCCAATTTCACCTTTCATGCGGGTAAGATAATCACAGAGCAGGGTTGGGGCGTAGGGGCTGCTGTGCAGGAAGGGCATCCCTTGGGATTAGCCAGCAGTCACCAGATGTCTGCTTTCAGCTTTAAAAAAAACACTTTGCTTCAGCAAAATATTTGCATGCCACAATCCCGCACTGCGTCCCACAGACCGACGAACGGCGTGAAACACTTCAGTGGCCTCACGAGTGCTCCCCCAACATGTATTTTCATTGTTTTAGCCTCAGAGACGCCCTGGTACATCTCCATGCCCACTCTGCTTAGTTCTTCTTAATGTGAAGAAGTATTTTTACCCAGCATTGACAGAAACAAGTTGTCTTCTGTGTGGCCACCTTCATTAAAATGACCCCCTCCTGGACAATTTCTCCACATTCGGGCAGGATAAAGCATCCCCAAAACCAGGGTAGCCAGACAAGGTTCAGGGGGCTTAGACCACACAGGTCAGTCTTTCTTCAGGTCATTTTAAAAAGGGATTGTAGGACTACCCTGACCGTAATAGATACGTGCACAGGAACCAGGTAAACCCCTTAGTTCTACATGCAGAAATTCTGTCTCTTCCGTGGGGATTCGCAGGCAGGGATGGGCGAGCTGGAGCCCTTCGCTGCCTCCTCGTCACAGCCTCCTGGCACAGGGCAGCAAAGAGGAGCACTGGCTCCTGCACATGGGATGCATCGACCACCCTTAGCATGTTGCTTTTAATGCCCATTTTAACCCTTCAACCAATACCTGGGGTAGGGCAGGAAAGGGTTAACCACATCTTGTCCCCCAAATGATGGTATTTCCCCCACTTATAACCAGTGCAGGGACAAGATTTTCTCCAGAACTGCAAAAAAAAAGTGTTATTTGATGCAGAAGACCAGAGGTCCCTGCACTGGGAGAGGGTCAAGCCATGGATGTTCTTTAGATGGGATGCAGCAAAAACCCACCTTCAGCCGCGCCTGGATGGAATTATTCCTCTTGGTTTCTCGGCTTCGATACTGCCCAAGCGCCTCCAGTTTCTCGGGGCGGTAGAACACCCCTGAAGCCCATTTCAGAGCAGCTCCTCTCGCTAACTTCTCCGCCTTCTCTGCTTCTGGCCATTCCTCATCTGGTGGCGAAGCCAGGGGTTAACAAGCAAAAGGGGCCTCTCCTTGTGGGAGAGGAAGGGCTCCCAAGGCCAGAGGCAGGAAACTGTCCACAGCGGATGTCCCAGCACATGCAGACATGGGAAGCAGAGCGCGCGGCAGCAAGCGGCCCCTTTCCGGGAGGGCCCTGAGAGGGGTCCCGCTGTCCCAGGGCTGCGGCACAGGGGTACCCCCAAGGAGCCCTCCTGCCAGCTCAGGTTGTCCCCCAGGCTGAGACTGTGTCCAGTCCCCTTGCTGGGCGGGGGCAGGATCCCACAGCACCTGGCAGACCTCGGTGGGACTGTCCTAGCCATGAGTCAGCAGGAACAACGGAGGGGAGGCACCGACTCCTCTACATGAAAAGGTCCCCAGGGGGCTGATTTGGAGGGCCCTGGGGCCACCCCTGCCTGGACAACCGCGCTAGCGAGGGCAGAGCCAGGCTGAAGGCCGGGAGGCTCCCGGCTTTGCGGCCCTCCCAAAGGCACCGAGTGCCAAAGGCCAGGACCCAGTGCCCTGCCTCAGCCCCGGCTATGCTGGGGCCACACTGTGACCTCCTTCCGAGCACTAGGGCCTGAGAGCTGGCACAGTCACCCCCCGCTCGCCCTCATCCCCGGCACCCGGATTCACTGTTTCCTCCCTCCCAGAGAAGCTCCTCCAGCTCCGCACTGCCCCTGGCCCCACGAGAG
>JAVCKT010027755.1:0-15412 GCA_032273925.1 Rhynchotus rufescens | reverse complement strand
AGCAGTCCCCTGAAAATGAGTTAATGTGCTGGAAAACACTCCACATAAGCAGAAGACTCTTCATTGAATAATGTGCCTAACAGTACTTTCTCTAAGAAAATTATCTCACTGAAAGATTTATGGAGTGCATTTTTTTAAAAAATTTTCTTTTTGTAATATAGCCTTGTGCTTTGGATTTGAATTAGACTTGCCTAAGGACCATTTGAAAATAGAATTATTTTATTTTTACTCCATGTTTAGTAGAAGCTCATGAGTATAGTATCATGGAAGGAAAAACATGCCATTCCGCTGAGAAATAAAAACAAGGGCATCCGTGATCTGATGAAAGCATTTGCTGGAGTTTGGCTGTTGCGTTGTTCCTACATATTAAATATCTGAGGGCAGAGTCCAGTTATTTAATTAACTCAGGAAAATCAATGGCAATGAAGACACTAATGTTTCCAGTGTTTCCACAGCATTTGCATATTCAAGCGTCACAGCCCAAGAAACAAAGAGAAATAATAAGAAATGCATTTATTTTATCTTTTATCTTTTTAAACAGACATGTGTTTATCTTCATGAACAGACTTGCCAGACCTTTTTTGAATTGCAAAGTTTTACTGCAAATGCTTGTTATTTGGATTTGCATAAGGATTAGCAGTGTTGAGGAAGTGGCATCTCCTAACCCGCTCTGTTTACTTGTGCGATATCAGTCATTGGGCTACAGTGTTTTAGGGCAATTGGGGCTTTTAGCTCCATGGATAATGCAGTTTATTTTCATGGCAGATTCGCTAAAGCTCCAGAAGTCTACTTCAACAAAAATTACAAATGTACTTGCTCTGGGGATATTTGTCTTTTTAAGACCTCCCAGTACCTGCTAGCATAAAGGTTAAAGGATGGGGAGTTTGGGGCCTCGAGGGCATGGGCTGAGCCAGCATCTGTAGTGTGGAGTTTGTTCCACATTAGCTGAATTTGCTACCCCAAGATAATTCTGAAAACTGCATGGTCAAAGCAAATATCAGCCTCATATCAGGACCTGGCAGCACAGCACCAAAGCTCTCAGAAACCTGAGAGGGGTGATGATGCTACTAAAGGCTGAAGTTGGTCTTTCTTCTAAATTCTCCAGGTGTTTTAAGTGTTCCAGTAAATTTTTGTAATGTTCCAGCTTATTATACACAGAATTGTTACCTAAATTATACTAATATACACCTGAGTCATTCTTACCATTCAGAGATTAGTTCGAGAGCCTCATTCAGTGTGTCAGGTAGATGGAACTTGAAAACACTGACACAAATTCTTTGTGCTTATACATTTTTCATTCTATTTTTCTTTTTCATACTACTATGCTGGTACTGTTTCAACATCACTATATTAGAAAGAAAATGGTATCAGGGTGCTTACATTATTTTCATGTGATCAGGTACCCCAAAATACTTGTATTTTGGAAGTCCTCATGCGCACAGATGTGCTTCACTAGTGAGGCGGGTTGACCCACACCAAAGTGCTATATTGACTCAGAGACCAGAAGTTAACCTGGTAAATGAGAAGCTTCAAGGCTTCCATTCTGCTTTAAGTTGAGAGTTAGGATTTTTTCAAAGAGCAGATTTCGCCCTAGAGTCATTGGTCTTTTAGAAAAAAATACTAAGGACAGAGCACATCCTAGGCACCAGCACAGTCTTGCTTGCTCTTGCTTGCGTGCTTCTACTTGCAATGAAGTAGCACTCATGGGTGATTACTTCATGTAGGCCAAAACATACTGTGCAATCAGAAAACTATGAGGTCCAATTACTGTGGTTTTGCAGCTGATATAAGGGGAGGCTTGAGCCATGCAGGCAGCTATGAGGCTGGTGAGAGCTTTGTGGGACACCTGAGGAACTCACATGCACTGGGAGATTGCCAAACATAGCATTTTAAAAGTACATAGCATGAAATATGAAATATGAAATATGAAATATGAAATATGAAATATGAAATATGAAATATGAGGTGGCTGTGGACTGACTTAAGAGAAAGGTTTTAACCAGTCAAAAAGAATTTTGGAGTCATGCTTGGAGGCAATAACCACTTGGAGGATGTGGCACTGGCTGCAGCGTGGTGTCCTTGGGTTTCTCTGGCTGGCAGTGAGTCCACAGCAGGACTCGGTACATGCTGAGACAGCAACTGGAGTGAGGGAGGTGACGGCAAGTGAAACTGGAGCCATGCTGAAGGCCGGGTTCTGCAATGAGTCAGAGGAGCAGGGGTGGCCGGAGCTTGGTCTTCATACCCATTGCTAAAAGGGGCTCTCCCAGTGGCCATTGGAAAGGAGAACGGGGAAGGAGCAGCCATTTCCTTTCCTGATGAGAAGTTTTACTTCTCAATAGCTTTCGATGTGAGAGCTGTTGTGGAGCAGATTGCTGAGGTGGTTGCAAGGACTGGGTGATGATGACCAAGGTTTCTCTTGCATTCTAGGTCATGCAAGAGACAACTGCACCGGGACGGGGTATTACCATGCAGTGAGAGTGAGAAGGCAGAGCTGTCAAGTGTCCTGGCTTTATGGCATGCTATTAGTAGCAGCCATATTTCGGAGTTATCTGTGGTCTCAAATGTTCAGTTAAAGGTCATTCATTCATAAGAAATTTGGATATTCTTTAACCTTTCTTGGTCTCTCCTGCTTTCTCTCAGTACACTTTGGAGTCATCTCTAATACTTCTAGCTGTGTCTATTAGGAATGCACCTGATCACAAAGGGACAGGCAGGGGACAGCTCCATAATGAGCTATTCTTGACTCCAGATAATCTTCTCCAGGGGGAGCGAGTAACATGGGCAGGTCACGGCTGCCAAAATAAAGCATATTTTTTTCTTTTTGATTTCTACAGAATAAAATTTTATACTGATGAATCGAATGATCTGAACACCGAGCTCTCGAAAGCAGGTCATTAAGTACTTGGGAGGAAAATGTGTTTTCTAGTGTTCCTAATTTTACTGGAGGGAATTGCCTTGTTTTCTAACTCTTGGCTTTAAAATCGAAGGTCTTCTACAGTAAAGAAAAAAAAAAAACAGAAAAATTGATCATTTGATTTCAGCAGAAAGAAAATAATTATCTCTAAGAGTAACATTTTGAATGAAGAATAACATTTTTCTATTGATTTCTTTCAAACAATAAAGTGTCTGAAAACAAAATTTTTCTATTATTGCCCAACATAGATTTTGCAGTCAATACAGAGCAAAGATTGCCTCAAATTGGAAAGCACAGAGACAACGGTGGCATTGGTTTTGCATTGCCGTTTGTTTTAAACAAGCCATCAGCAATCCTTCATGGGATTACAAGAGCTGGCGCTCGCATGAGTCATCTTGGCCTGTGGCACTTTCAGAAGCAGTGGGTTGCACTCGCTTGCTGTGGCCACCATGGAGCAGTTATGGTGTCTGTTAGACCAGGGTCACTTGATCTCTCCATTGCCTCAGACATCCCATCCATCCAAGAAAAGCAGAGGTCCATTTTGCTGTCTGTGACGGATACACTCCTTTCCCAGCTCAGCCTGGCCTGTACCTTACTGTCTTCTACAGTTCAGGTGCGCTGAGCTCCCTTTTCCTGTGGTAAAATCTCCCTTCTCCTCTTCCCCACCTGCCCTTCGTGTGACTAGAGAGCGAGGGGTCAGTGCAAACAGTTTGTTTGGCTGCTTTCTTGGTCATTCAGTAAGAAGATGCCCTGCATGTTCATGTGACTTGTTTGTGCAGTGCACTCGGTGTTGTACCTAGAGGTGCTGTCTAGTTCAGATATGCAGGGAATCATGACTGGGTATTCCACATGTGGGGAAGGTGGTTGGTGACAAGGGTACCATTCAATGTCAGCGCTTTTACCTGTATTGTATGATATATTTCAAGGCAATGAACACAGAGGTCATGACACCTACCTACCTCTCACCGTAGCCCTTTTCTGAGCACTTTGAAGTGAGGCTAATGGCCTATGGCTTGCATTCCCTACCTAAACATATAACCTGGAAGTCTTGGCTTTGCTTTCATTGGGTTTGCATTTTTTTCCAAAAGCTGCTGCAATAATTACCTTAACAGAGAGCTTTCTGTGGAGTTAATGTTCATGTGGTTTAATGGCCCCTGGTTATTCTCAGGCCATCAACTTTTCCCAGCTGGTCATCAATCCCAAAGAAATGTCTTGTGCCTCCATTATTATTGCTTAAGTAGGTGATAGTTGTGGTACAGCCATTGCCTCCCAATGAGATAATATTACAGCCAAAAGCTTTTTTCTCCTTGCTTTCAATATTGCCAAGGCATTATAAACAGCTGGGATGAGAATGTGGATGCGAGTTTTGTAGATTTGGACTAAATGAATTTGAGTGAGGCCAGGGAAATGACTTGCCCTGAGCACATCACTCATGCATCATTCAAGAATTAGTTGGGCAAGACCTGAATGTTTCTGTGTGACAGCTTTTTAACCAAAAGGAACAGCTTTGAAACAAGATCTGGGACAGATGCATTGGGTGGTTAGGATGAGAGAAGGTGTTAATGTTTTTCTTCTTGCAAATGTTGAGCTTTCTTATCCCTCACCAAAAAGTTTCCTCAGCTCCACTGATGGTTGCTTTGGTTCCCTAACAAGTGATTGCTTCTCTTTAACAGAAAAAAGTCAAGTTGTTGCTCAGTAGACTAGAAACCAGCAGAGATTGTTAGGTGAAAATGTCTTGCTATGTGGATATTCAAACCCATGTGAGTTAACAGCAGTGCTGAGCACGTTTCCTTTAACCTCATTAGCACTTCATCTTGCTTTTCCAAGCATGATGGTGGAGCAGCTAGTTCACCTTACAGCCTTTTGCTAGGTAATTCATCAAAGTGGCAGATGAAAGCCTGAAGGAAAATACGTGTAAATACTGTGTTAGAAACTTTGGCTCACAAAGGCATGAACATTTCTACCCATATCATTAGCTCTGGGTTATAATACATATAAATGAAAGAAAATGGACCTTTTATTTTGGAGAAGATGGGGATATAAAGCTTATTGGTTATATCATTATGCAAAATGCCTGTATTTTTAGTTGTTATTGTCTTTAATGAAAAAGCACTTAATCATTCATTAGCTAATCTCATGGAAAATAACTCAGACTGCACCCAAGAAACAAAATCCTATTTAACCATAACTTGTCAAGTCAGAAAAAGGTCAGAATAAAAAAATCCCTACCAGGTAAAATATATGTCTTACACATGGTAATGACCAGCTCTGCCTGTTGCGCCACAATGAAGGAATACAGGTTTCGTACTTGCATGGAAAAAGTGTGAAAGGATTGGACTAAGTTTTCCAATTTAACCAAATGTCTTAATTTGGGGATGAAAAGTTATTCACACTTGTGCTCATTAGCACTGGGCATTTGAATGTTTTTTTCAACGCCCCTGCTCATTTATGGCAAGTGGAAGAGGTACAGTTCTAGGCAGCAAGGGACAGAATTATGGTATATGGTTAAGCAGAAGAGGAAAGGAGGATTCAAACAGTGGCCTTGATTCTGCAAAAGAATTTTGTTTGTAAGCCAGACGCTTACACCTTCATTTCCCCATCTACAAAACGAGCAGATCCTGTTGATTTACAAAGACTGACGAGAGAGATTTATGTAAAGTCCTCTGTGATATTTTGCTCTAGAGTATGCTATGTGCATGTAAGATATTAGCTATAGTTATCACTTACATAGTGAATGGGAAGGCGTTTGCAGCTAATTTTAAGGTATGTGTGTCTTTGCAGCCTTTAAAGATGCACTGCAAGAGTTGTGCATTGGTCACCAGTTCCGGACACCTTCTAGGAAGCAAACAAGGTGACAAAATTGACCAGACAGAGTGTGTAATACGAATGAACGATGCACCTACCCGAGGTTATGGAAAAGATGTGGGCAACAGAACAAGCCTTCGAGTCATCGCACACTCCAGCATTCAGAGGATTTTACGAAATCGCAACGAACTCTTAAATATGAGCCACGGAGCCGTATTTATCTTCTGGGGTCCTAGCAGCTACATGAGGAGAGATGGAAAAGGCTTGGTGTATAATAACCTGCAGCTGATGAACCAAATACTGCCTCAATTAAAAGCATATATGATTTCTCGCCATAAGATGCTTCAATTTGATGACTTATTCAAACGGGAAACTGGGAAAGACAGGTAAGAAAACCTCTGTGTGTACATTTAGGGGAAGTCCTACTGTGTGGTAATGTAGTTTATATGCATCAGTTTCAGAGGGAACTTCATCTCCATTAAATAGTCTGCTTCATGAGTTGTAATGTGATATGACATGCCAAGTAACATTACTTGTAACATAAGTAAAAAATATGCATCTAAATAATGTACACTGAATATTGCCTCATCAACTTATAATACCCGAATCAGGATGTACTGTTTATATAGCCAAAGAGGTAGGAAATGTTTAAAACTCACTTTGGGGTAATATAACTGAAAGTTTTCTACTGATTTAGAAAAATCAGAATGGATAGGTTATGTTTTCTTATAGAGAAAATGCCATTATTCTGTGAAGTGTAATAGTTGTTTATTGAATTTAAGCATTCTTGGAACACTGCAGCTGTAAAGCTTCTTGTAAAACAAATAAACATTACTCATACATTAGGTGCTTCTGAACAGTTCATCTTACATCTCCAACTGGGAAAAGGAAAGTTATTATGATAGTTACATCTTTATGAGACTGTTTATGACTTGCAGGCTGATCTTCAAATCAAATTTTTAATAAGTGACCCACTGCAGGACTTGAGCATTTTCACATATAAGGTTTGAAAATTGGCATTTAAGCAAAAGACTTCCTAGAGGGAAATACATTTATTTTTAATGAACTCATATTTTTACTTACTAAATAGTCAGCTGTAAAAAACAGAGCAGGGTCCCCGCTTAGGCTCAAATGAAGAGATAGGTTTGTTGTGCAATAGCTCATGGTAAAATTCTCTATCTTCACAAAAACTACACATGCACATCAGAGCCCAGCAGCTGGGCTTGAGCCTCTGTGGCCAGGGAGTGCTTAAGAGCACAGACTTTGTCTTCTAGGCAGCACAGAAAAGGCAGAGCCAGTGACACAGTGAACTGTTGCAGCCCGTGCCCGATGGAGGCGGCATCTTTGCATTTGTGTCTTTGCCATATTCCACACGCTTTGCTTGCACAGCTCTGTTCAGGCATAGTGGGCCAAACTAAGTTTCTAAATTCTTGATTGACCTACGCTAACACTGAAGTGCACAGTAACCAGTTAGGTCTCACCATTAAAGGGCCTTTCCTCTTCAACTGGAAATTATGCCTGCAGAGCTCTTCCTTTGCTGGAACTAGGAGGCAGCCTAACCCTCCCAGCTCTGCCGTCTGGCTGCTTTATCCAGGTTTGTTCCTCTGGTCATGGAGCAAGCAAGGCTGTTAAAACCTATGAGAATCAAGCAGGGTAAAGGATTATCAGTATTTAGAGGCGAGTATGTGGAGCTCCTGTCCAGAGCAGACCCATAGATGGGTCTTCCTTTTCCAAGGACAGTGTTTCTCTGCACAGGCCCCAGTCTTGAGGAGTTTGAGACTCAATCATGGGCATCCTAAACTCCCAGGGTGAGCCAAGTGTGCTTAGGTGCTAGCAAAATTCAGCCTCACAAACAGGTCCTGTTGCATTTAGGAAGTGGCAGGCTCTGCTGTATGGCACCTGCTCCTTTAGAGGGCACATACGGCATACTTGAAGATTAAGAAGATGATTAAAACAAGAGATGAAAGTAAATAATTAGGCAGCATGGAGAACTGAGAGTGAGAAGATGAAAGGGACTTTGTAAGGAAAGACAATTTACACAGCTGCAGGAGCAGGAGCACAGCACTGTGTGTCCCAGCGAGCTCACCCTTCCCTGGGAGGCTCTGCTGAGCTCTCACCATCACTGTCTACAAAAACAAAGGTGCAACAGCGAAGTCTGATTGCAAGGTTGCCATAATCAAACCATTCACTTCTGTCTTGAAAATGATGAGAAAAATGTAATTGTGTCTTACAAAAAAAAAAAAGCTGGTTTTAAGATGAAGGGAAACCTTCAGAAAACATTACACTTAAACAGTATAGTGACTGACAAAGGCTGCCAAGCAATATACTTGGTATTATAAAGTAACTGTACTTGAAAATAACTTTATAATTGAATAAGGGTACATTAAGAAAATATGATTCAGAACCAATATTATAGTAATTAGATAAAGGAAGCATAAATGAAATAACTGCAGGAAGAATATTTCCATAGAGATTATAAATGAGATTTTGGTGGAGCAGAAAGGCCTTTAATTGTAATTTAGTGTGCAATACAGAATTATCAGCACAGTATGTTAGTTCACCATATAAAAGAATATCTGATAATTCCCCCTAATAAGCACATGACAGTTCTTCATATTCTTTCATTACAACTGATTAGATATAAAAACAGTATCCTTTTGTTGGAATCTTGTTCAGCTCTTTCAGGAAAAGGCAAGACACTGTAACTGTGATTCTGCACTGCTGTCCTAGAAAGGTGGTATTTGAAGAGGATCTAGATTGGTACTTGCATAAGTTTTTAAGTCTTTATTCCACTTTATTTTTTTTTAAAGCTAGTTTATTTCAAATCAGTAGTTATCCTGTTAATTGAAAATAGCAAAGGACAAAATACCTATGTAATTGGCACAACAACTAACCCAGCCTACAGCCTAATTAGCTTTTCTGACATGGGCAAGAGCTAGTCACTTAGAGCATGGTCAAAATATAATTGCTTTCTCTGTTTTGGAAAATAAAATCTTAGTTGTCTGAAAAAGTGGCCACGTACAGGCTCCCAAGTATGCTGGCCTGACCAAGTATCTAAATTGCCTAGTGATTCATAAGCTTATAAACTCTCAAGTGGCAGGAAAGCAAATTTTTAAGCTTTTCCCTTCCTTTCTCGTTCGTAATAATTTTGAGCCAGAAATCATTTACTGTTTTGTATTGCTGTAGTGCCTGAAGGCCTCTGCTGAGCTTATGACTCTGCTACTACACTGTGACGAATGGGTCTAAAAAAACAGCTTACTTACAAATTCAGAAAAGAGGCAAAGCTCCATGATTTGGGCTAATTAGATGCTTAAATCACAGCATGTTAGTCTCAAAATGCAAGTTTAGCCTGTAGAGGAGCAGGAGCAGCAGGGACTTACTTACAGGTACTCTTCAGAGCATCTGGACAGACTCAGGCTCCTCAGCATCCCTTAGGTCTCTTGGGTTAAACAATTCCCTTGTGTTGACAAGAGCTGTTTCTCTGAGCAAAAAGGAGACCTTGGTGCCCAGGTTCAGCCCCCTTTTGGGACTGTTTTGCAGTCCACCCTGGAGCCAGGACCCTGGATTAGCCAGGCTCCGGTACAAAAGGCAGACAGAGTGGGTAGGAACTTAACACAGGACTGGGGATTTCTGTGCATGTGCAAGGCAACCAGTGACCATGATAATACTGAAATCTCATATACTAAACAGCAATGACAAGCAAATGCTCAGAAATGCACTGTTCCCGTTTAGCAGATAAGGACCCGTGAGATAGCAAAGTTTAAGCCCTGATTGTAAATCTCTTATTTGTGAGCCATAACTTCAAGGCACTGCCCGTCTTTTGCTTAAACAGGGCTGAGATCAGCTGTGCTTCTTTTAACAATAAATCCTAGCCTGCTGCATAGGCCAGGAAAGAAGCTGCCTTAGAGGACTCCTGATGTTGTCCCCCACGTCCCTCCCATCTAGTCAGGGCTCCTGGGGCAGCCGTGGGAGGAAGGTTTTCCAGGTTGGCTCTGAGGCAGGCGCAGATGCAGCTGCCACAGGAATTTCCTGCCAGTCATCACGGTGGTTTGGGCGCATGGAGGTCTCAATTGCCAGAAACCAAACTTTGGGAGTGGAGGATTGACTACATCTGCGGCTAGGTCCTATTCCAAAAGACGGCCTCCTCTGTATGGTGTGGAGGTAGCATTTGAACAGTCCTCTTCATCCCCTGCACTGAGTCATTTAGTGTGCAAGGTCCATTAAGTGATTCTGGACGTGTGATATTTTCCCAGGACATTACCGGCAGAAGAATATAAATATAGGACATGAAGTTTCAGTCACTTAAGGTAAACTTATCAAAAGGTCAGCTAAATATTAACATTGCTGTGCCCAAAATTAATTGCAGCAAAGGTGGTTTCTGCATAGATTAGTCCATTGACAGAAGACATGAGTAAAATCATTAAAAGATGAATAAGCCGAAGAAGTCTTGGTTGCCCAATTTTCGTAACCTTTCATAAGAATGAAAAAACTGCCTAGAAATTGGTTCAGATATCTCAACAATTATTTGTCAGCCTAGAAACTTAATTATGTTTTTGCTTTCAGGAAGATATCCAACACTTGGCTTAGCACAGGCTGGTTCACAATGACTATCGCATTAGAGCTCTGCGACAGGATAAATGTTTATGGCATGGTGCCACCGGATTTCTGCAGGTAAGATTCATTTCAGAACCATTATTAGCCAACAAGGTTGAATGTTATAGATAAATATCGGAATCTTTAATTTTTTTCTATGATATATGTCTTCAGTCCCCTTAAACCAATTAATTAACATGCCCCAAATCTGATTCTGTAAAACATCATTTAATTATGCTATATAAAAGTTTTTGTTTGCAGTGTGAGAGAATTAATCTATCTTGGTGTCTTTTAGCTTCTGAATATTTATCACCTAGAAATAATGCAATAATTGGCATGAAATTAATCTGAAAAAAGGGAGTACTGGAAAATATTACTTTTAATTTTTTTTAAAGGCCTTCCCTGCCTCTTAATTGAGTATTGGCGTTCTCATCATGAATAGTTTCTAACTTAAATCTTTTTATGTAAACAAAATGAAGATTGTTTTATCTGTGTCACCTAAATCCCAGTCTTCCTGTAAACTGGCTTCCTGAATAATCCCCACAAAAGTATAATTTGTTCTTGCAGAATAGATAGACCTGTAATCATCCATATTGGTTATGCAAAATGCAAGTAAAAAACAATACAAAGAGCATGCACATTCTGCCAGAGGAGGCTGTGTGAGCCATTGACCCTGGCTTGCATTGATTTTACAGCTACGTTACACTGCAGGCCAAATTCAAGACTTGGGGCTGACGTGCTGGATAACATTTCACTATGGATCAGCTCTCTGGGCTTCCAGAGACATGTGGCCATTTGCCTGCACCTTGGCCCAATCCCACTTGTACCGTTAGGTGATCCAGCTATGCCCAGAGCTGGTCCTGACAGTCATGGAAAGACGGCCTTGCTGTAAGGTTTCACCACCTGCTCTTAAACCCCTGCTCTCTAGGACTAGGACGCACTTACTTTCCTGAAGTTTCTCTTGCAAATTTACTCAACTCACCAAAGTCTAGTTCATTAGTGAGATGCTCTTCAGGGCTACGGGGTGCAGGGCTGCAGTACCAGGTTAGTTCATCTATCATAAGAATAGTTTGATTTTCTTCTTCTGAGTACCAATACGGTTGAGTCAGGCATCTGCATTTGTCCTAGGCAAAAAGAAGTAGAATTCCCTTAAGAAATTACAATATTAAATGTCAACCCTAAATTCCACTTTGTGAGAACTTCTACAAATTAAAAGAAAACACTGATGACAAATGCAGTAATGTACTGCCAGCTTTCAATGTGAATCCTCCTAGGAAAATAACAAACTAGATCAGATGGTCCAAACAACATAAATACCTTCTGCAGCACAGCACTTCTGTTGCCCTGTTGTTCCAGTTGGCCAAGGCACTTGTCTCCAGTTCCTGTGCTGGAGTCATTGTGCCCCCAGCATCACTGCAGTGACTGCCCTGTCTTACTCCAGAAGAGGCTGCATTCCGGTGGCTCATGAAAGTAATTCTTACACAGATGAACTAACGTTGCATGTCAGTGTAAAACGCAGCACAGTCCTTACTTTGCAAGCAAGAAAGACAAAATTAAAGATCTGTCAGAGGAATATGTTGCCATACATGGAAATTTACCTCTCAGTTTGTTCTCTATCCACTTATCCACTCACTAAGAAGTTAAAAGAGTGTTTCCTTTCACAGAAGGAAGACCAAAAAAAAAAAAAAAAGAAGAAGAAAAGAAAAAGAACAGTGTAAGAAATACTTTGTAAATAGCTGTATTTTATGACAGACTTCTATGGCTTTCAGGCAGATGAAATACAAATCTACCATTAAAAAAGACACTAGCCCCTCTCTAACTGTGTTAGAGATTATATAGTTACAAGTATATTTTATTTGCTGTGCAATTAAAGCACCTAAGATCTAAAAAAGAATCTAATATTCTTATTTCTATTCAGGTTTAATGTTACCAAATTTATAACTTCAGCAGCTACCCATTATTTTTTAAGTATAAATTTGTGGAGTAAGTAATGAGTGTGGGGGGGAATCACTGTTATGGAACTAAATTAGTATCACATTGGTAACATGAAGGACATCTCAAAGGTATCATGAATATCCTACTGTTGATTCTGCTACAAATTATTAGCTTAAGATCATTAACCAAATTGCTTCTTACCCGGGCAGGAAAAACAGCCTGGCTAAAGGGGAGCGTGCATTACAGATTAAAAAGATTTGCTGCTATTAATTGCAACAATGTGGTTTAGGTTCATTTCTATTTACTTTCACTGGCTATTGATTTTATAGTTGAACTGGAATTGGTGACCTGATTATTGTGAATTTCTGAGTATGCTGCGGCAAAGCGTGCTGCACTATTGAATCGCTTTACTTGGCTACACACTTAACACTGGACTGTATTAGGGGTTAATGGCTTTGATACAGCTCTCATGCTGTTAAGTACATCTGACTTGCACATTCTAGCAATAAGAGGACAACCTGCACCAGCAGGCACATTGCAAAGATCTCTGGAGAGAGTTTGTACATGCACCTCATTCTTTGATCTGAAGAAACTCAAGGAAGAAAATTCATCCTGCTGTATTATTTTCAGGGTGCAGGGATCCACTCTTGGCCCCTGTGGGAAGGAGCAGGTACCCCAGACAGGCAGTGCTTCCCTTTCAGGGTTACCTTAGCACCATGCACAGGTCTCTTGACCTGGGCCATCAAGGATTTTTCTTTTTTTTCCCCCACAACCTGCACACTTTGCTGCTCAGCAGCATCCTGGAAGGACACAGGTCTCCCTTACTGCGGTTTGTGATGACACCAGACCTGTCTGCCTGAATATCTCCTTAGGTGTCCCCACTCATGCGAGGAAGCCTCAAGGCAGTAGTGAGAAGAGCTCTCTTGTCCTGCCCTTCTCTTCATGGGCCTTCTGGAGCTCACAGAATCCTAAAGCTTATTCAGAACCTTATTTTAACAGATATGAATACAGAGCTAGATCATTTTCCTGTGGAGAATCATTTGACTGTCAGGCCATTTCCCATCTGTGATAATTTGCCTGAAAATTGGCTTTTGAAATCCTTTAATTTATTCCTCTGGGCACAGCTTTTAAATCTAGTGTTTTCTTACCTCTCTCTCTTCACTTTCAATTGCTTTAAATCAAATGCAAAAAAAGTAGTTGTTGCTAGTCGCATCTGCTGGGCTTTTTGGGAGGTGTTTGCAAGATTTTTAAACTCCAGACGTATGACAGATAGTCATGGCCTTTAATCTTCACCCCACATCTCACCTCATTACCTAGCAGCTACCGCATTATCTGGCTTTGTGGAGCCGGAGCAAAAATGTATAGAGTTCAGCAAAACTGAGCTTGAAAGAAGGCTGAGGAAATGAGATATCAGCAATAGAAGGCAAAAATATATCCAGAAATCTTTACACTCCTGCTGTAGTGCGCTGCCCATCACTCACCATGAAAACGACATTTTAGTCGCCCTTCAACATGTGAACTCCTTTACAAAGCAAGTGAATGCAGAGAGTTTTGTGGGCTGATTTATAATCGCTTTTAGTTTGTAAAGGAAGGAGTTGCCCAGAACGCGCTATGGGTTGGCCTTATTTTTCCGCTTTGTTTCTTCTGCAGCAACCACTGCTTACTGTACTTTGAGCTTTCAGTGTGGGTGGATACCATCTGTGGGAAAATGTGCACCCAAGTGGCAAAGAGGAGCTGATTGACACTGGGTACAAGCACTTCTGCTGTTGCTGTGCTGGCAGGCTATTAGGCAGGAAGTATAGTGTGTTTTACAAAGGACCTTCCCCAGATTCCTCCCAGCTGTGATATTAATATGCATGCAAAGTCTGACAAAATACTGATTAATGTCCAGTATCAGTCAGTGATAAAACAGCATCTGTTTTAATGTTAATAAATGAGGTGGCAAGCAATTTCCTTATAGAAATTACTCATGCATTTCATTTGCTAGTGACACAAGCTAATTGCAGAGTTAGAAGATAACACAGGACAGTTAAATTGGCTTATGGAGTAGTTACTCAAGCCAAGTTCAAATCTAAACCTTACTTGCATGAAATCGGGGTGAATCCAGAGTTCCCATGAAAGAGGAAGACTGCAGACAATTCCTTCTTGATCCCTAGCTGCCTCTCAGAGCTCCTGAACCCAACAGGGTGCCCGGGCTGTGCTCCTCTGCCTGTCTTGACAGCCAACTCCAACACAGTAGATGTTTCTGCAATACTTCTGCCAGGACAATGCACAAAATAGTGACCTGCTATACCCTTGAGGAAAGGGCATACGCTTGGGATACTCTGATTTTAGCTTTAGAACATTTAATAGAATTTGGAGTCCCTGTCTTCAAGAGGGAAACCCATTGCTAAAAATCCATTGTAGATTATTGATAGCATGACAGCTAAAGCCCCAGCTAGGAGCTACAAGCTTCAAAATCATGCATCAGAAAGGCAACAGGAAGAGCATAACCCTTGCTAAATACTAAATTATGAGAGAGAAGGAAGAAGAAAGAAAGACCATTGTCAAGTCCTTTTTCTTTCTCCTTCTCTCCTTCTGATCCACATACAGGGACCACCACCCCTATACCTGTGTCCTTTGGATTTTGTGTGGAAAGATATGACCAGAGTTCCTCTAGATCCCTTGGAGGGAAATCTGATTTCAGAGAAAGTAATCGCTGTGATCTGCTGCTAACTTCAGTGTACAGCGAAGGAACAGGAAAGGGACGTGCACATGCTATGCTCTTCTTGGGCACATCCTGCAAACCCAGCAGAGGTTAGTGCTGCAAAGCTAGCTCAGGTTCGCTCTGCTGTCTATAGTCACAGTTTTCAACTACTATTTTATAGAAGAAAAAAAAAGAAAAAAGGAAAACATACTAAATCTACCAGGGATGTTATCAGGGCCAACAACTTTATAAGCTCACTGCAATACTGGGCTGTGAGCAGGTAACTCATTTCCACAGTGACTGCATTTAATCAAAGTCTTTTGGAAATATGATTTCAAATTTACTAATCTTTATTTTAAAGCAGTGAATTTCCACTGAGCTACACAGATTTACACTCGCAAACACAAGAGAAAAATCCAACTTTCTTATAGAGAAGATGAGTAAGCTAAATAAAAGACAGATGCCTATTTGTTTTGTAT
>JAVCKT010027753.1:11332-22853 GCA_032273925.1 Rhynchotus rufescens | reverse complement strand
CTTAACCACCGACAATAAAACTCTGAAATTCCCCACTGTACTTTAATGCAAAGGAAATTCACTTTTCCCCAGGCAATATTGTTTATTAAATCTGCATATGCTCTAGAGCTCTAGTGGCTCTGCTTAGGTGACACAGCAGAGTTAATGACAGTTAGATGTTTTTGAAATAAAATGTTGCATAACATTATATACCCCTATCCCAAACTACAAATGACTTAGAAATACTTATTTTCTGTCCTTGCTACTTTTTTCTTTTATTTTTTTGAATTTTATTTTTTTTCTGTTCATAAGAATTATTTGACGTGAAAGAAGCAAGGAAAAAGTAATTGGACGAACATAAAAACTGTAGACAGAGAAGAAAAGGAAAACCTTCCTGAAGTTTCATAGAACTGATTTCACAGTAGGAAGCTGTAAACCCCTTTTAATACAAAAATACTCAGCATTTCAGCAGAATACAAGATAGAGAGGAGTCTATTTTGTCAATATGTGACAGACTAGTAGCCTTATTTCATATACTTTTACTTGATGATGAACTTCAGCGGAGAAATCTCATTGAAATTTTCACTGAAAGTCCAAGAAAAGTAACGGCCTTAAAAAACTTCCCATGGTGGTGGAAATTCAAAGCTGGTCCACTTGATAAAACTGCACTTATCTTACATGACTTAGCAGTGATCACTTTTCTTGAGACGTGTGGTAGTCAGCAAGAAAGGACGGCTCTCTCGTGTCCCAGCTCTGACTAGCGGCTCCCAACGCTGTTCTCAGCTTGCTGAGTCCTTGCTGAGATTTCAAAGATCTCCATTTCATTCTGACATGGACTAACAACTTCTTTTTTAATCTCAGATATAGCTGGCAGAAGGGAAGATTGTTTCCATTATGGCTCGATTTGAGAAATATTATCCTGAGCAAAATGAGCTCAGGTTAGCCTGGTATTATGAAAAAAGAATCTTCCTGATCTGGATAATGTAAAGATATCATAAAATTTTCAAGAGAACCATCACTAGACTTTTAGGTGAAGCATTTAAACACTTTAACTTAAGCATAGTCTTCTAATTTCTAGAATTAATATGTTCCTTGAACAAAAGAAGAATTTTAGGTTAAAAAATCCAAATTTCCAATACACTTACAAGATGTATGCATGTGCATGTCTTACATACAAATATATTTAGTCATGTTCAGACACAAATACCAGCTGATAAGACAGCTACTGAAAGATAGAATAAATCTGTCATGCCATGTATAAAAAAAAATTGTGCTTTCATTGATGCAGGTATGTAACCAGAGAAACTCAGCTCACTTTCAGAAGAGCAGAACTTCCTATTCTCCAGTTATGTTTTGTGTGTTGGTTTCACTGGTCCCACATAATTCCCATTGGAGCAGTTCATTATCGATCTCTTCTAATGCTTCTGTATTCTGATGTGTTCCACACTATTCATAATGCCTTTTCTTCTTATGTCTCAGGGGTGGTATTTTTGCTGCTTTTTAAGATGATCACATTTCTACATTAATTTCCAGAAAATTTTCCAGTTTTTTGGATGATATTTTCAACTTTTTTATCTCATGTTAAAGGCTGGAAAGGATTAGACTCTACTGATAATTTTCTTTGGGTATGTGTAGCACAGTATTCTTATAAGATTTAGCCCATCAGACCATCCAAAAGAATAACAACCTTCTAAATACAGACATAGATTTTGCATCATTCTCTGATCCATGATACAATTTCTATTCCAAATCCATGATATTCTATATCAGCTCTTGTAGTTAGAACTTCTCCTTACTCTTTTTTTCTTTTCTTTATTACTGAACTTTCTTAAAAGTTATATTAGTTTGGATCTGTATTAAGTTTTTCCTTGAGTATGCTTTTGTGCCTTGAAATCAATGTATCATACCTTTTTCATCCACATAAAAGAAAAAAAATATAGTGCTAGCTGATAGCCTCAGGTCTATAAAAATGGAATGTCCTTTCTGATAAGGTTAATTAACAGCTCTGCTTGAGTGGCTTAATTGAGTATAAATTTCTTATTATTCTTTTACAGCTCAAAAGGATTCAGTTTCTTGCCGGGGTGCGCTGTCTTATATTTCTGTGTTTTTCCTTAATTTTATGCTTTGCAATTTGTATAAATTCTTGCTTATGGTATAGGGTCATGGCTCAAACTTCTTCAGGTTGAGTTCCTCAGAACGACTGCCCACTGCCACCACACATAGTAAATCTGCATTTTAGACTTCACCTGCCAGATATCATATTGCACTGAAAATGAGCAGTCTGACTTATTTCAGTGATACTGCATTTGAACTGACAAAGATCTTCAGGTTCTAGTCCTGCGCTGACCACCACAGTGATAATGACATTTATATGAGAAGGACTCATATCACTGATTGATGGCATAGCTCTGGGATCCCACTCCTTCAACTCCTGGTATTTATAGGTAGCTTCTTTCTGTTTATCTATAGCTTTTTGCTCTTTCTGGGGTTTATGTTTATTTTACATTCTCAGGACATAAAGTCATTTTAGTTACTATGGTCTGGGAGAGGATCACTGAATGAAAGGAGGTCCAGGAAGTTAGAGGAGCAAGATGATTCCTTGGACATTTAAGTTTTTTTCTCTTTCTCAGGGCAATATTACATTTTTAAGAGAAGCTTCCTATACTCCCAAAGACTATCACTAGATTCTGTAAAACAAAGATTGCCAAGAGGTGGTCTCTAGCTAACTGAAACCGACAACTGTTACCTTCCCAGTGATTTATTTAGATTTTCTTTCCTTTCCTCCTCCTTTCACCTTTTCAACTGTTTCTTGTAAGGAAAAAAACCCACAATTTTTAATTATAAAGGTATACGGGAAGTAGGAACACTTTGCTCTGCCTTTCCTTACTAAAATCTCACTAGAAACCTGCAGAAATTAAATCGGAAAAAAATATTAAGGGGCTCAGGAGTTCCTCTGGATTTTTTCACATCCAAATACTGCAACCCCATCACTGAGCCAAAACATTGATTCCATCCTCTGAATTTCCACCACCATCACAGTCAGACATGACCTGAGATACGAGGATCCCCTGCCTCTGGACAATTGCATCTGCAACTTCAAGGTCCATTACCTGATGGGACAGAAATATAATCATAGTGCAGTCTAGGAATAGCCATCAAAATAACACTGGACAAAGACAGAGAATTTAAGCCCATCTATTTCCCTGTAGCTATCTCAACTTCCATTGATTCCTTTGAGCTTAAGTGATTTGACCAAGGTTAGAAGGAAGTGTATGGCAGATCACAGAACTATTTTTCAGGTTAACGCTTATAATTCTGAGCTATCCTTATTCTATATCCTTGTCCCCACAATATACAAAGGCTAGTTATTGTCTAAACCAGTTTGACATAGTCACTTTTCTAAAGCTATTTTCTCTTCTCAGGCACTAGACTAAAGAAAAATGCACCCAGCTGAAACAGAAGCTGTATTTTTCTTCAAGGTTTCTTGGTGCAAATATCAGGTAGAAGAATGAAGCCAGAATGGTTTTCACATGTCACCAAACCCAGAGATAAAAGCATAGCCTTATCATTATGCAGAGTTTGAGTGTATTTTATTTTTCATGATGTGGCAATGTAAACAAAAAGCCCACAAACATGCACCAGTAACGTCAATTGGAACATTTGTATTCACTGATTTTCATAACTGACTTGCTTTCAGAAGGTATTTGTATTAATATTTGTTTGATGTTTACTAAATCTCTCTCTCTGTTCTTCTGATGAAATATTAAATTGGGGTTCTTTTGAAGAGATTTTAGCTGCAGTCTAGTATCTGGCATTCTTTGCAAACATGTGCAACCCAAAGCATAACATATAGGCTGCTTAAATTCTATTCTTGCTCAAAAAAAAAAAAAAAAAAAAAAAAAAAAAGAGTAGCAAGGCTCTCTTTTGCTCTGTGGAAGTTCTTACATGGAAGTATGTTAAATGTATACTCTCTTCTACCTCTTGTAGGTCTTTTCAAAAGATATGAGTTATGATTTGCAAATTCACATGGGCATTTTAAATCATGGGGCAATAGTTCCACTGCAACATTGGAAAGACTTGCTTGGGTAACATGTATAATCCAAAGAATTTTATTGAAATTGTCAACTGATCCAGGAGTAGATCTAATATTATTTTATTTAATTCAGCTGTATTATAAGAGTTTGTACTGCTGCAGTGTTCGATACTGTAGAAAGAATCAACATGTAAAGTCTGAATTACTCTGGTCACTTTTGGGCACCTTTGTACTAGAAAAAATACGTTAAGAAAAAAATCATTTTGATATATAAAATCAGCATATAAGACATAGTGTTGATCCTGACCTATGGCAAAATTTAATGAGCACAATGCCCCAGAATCAGGCTAGAAACAAGAGTCATGACCCTAACCAACAGCAAAATTCACTGGGCACAAAATCCCAGCAAAGAGGTAACTGGATTTAGATCGTGTCTCTGACTTCAAGTTTCCAAATTAGTAACCATGGGGATTTAGTTTATTTCCTTGATGTTTTGTGCTGTTGGGAATTTGCATTTCATTTTCTGAAGAAATCTGTACTTTAACCAGAGCCCCATCTTTAGCTTATTATAGAAATAGAATTGAGTAATTCAAAAAAACACAGTTGAGAAAAATAAACCAGAAATAAAGACTGTCCTGCAAACACTATCATTTTCGACCTCCAAATAGCAGCTTGCAATCCTGGTGCCCTAAGTCAAAACTCCTCCTGTTACTTTAGTGATTGGGGACTTGTTCCTTTAGTATCAACTTCTCTTTTTTTTTTTTTTTTTCTTAATTGTTGTTACTCTGCTTTGCCTGAAAGCTGCAGCATCTCACTGTTTATTATTCCCACTTCAGTCAAACCCTGTCCAAAATTAACACGTTGTATTCTGCAGCTGCTTTCCAGATCCAGCTATGCCAAAATGCAAGGAAATGTAAAACAAACACATGGAATCTCTTTCAATTAGCACCGAATTTGATCCTGCAGAAGAAATTAAGCAGATAGGCAGTTTCACCCTGATGAGTATGCCTAACGGAACATTTATGAAGTTAATCATCTGTTTAAGTGAGTGCAGGATCAGGTCCTGAGTAAAAATGACAAAGCTGCAGTAACAAGTGCATTTATGTTCCATGTTCCTTCTGGACTTTTTACTAAGATCAAAGTGTTCTCTAAAAAGCAGAAAAGCAAATAGATTGCAGATGAACCAACAAAAAGTTTCTAAGCAATTTGAAGATTTAAAAGATTTTTTTTAAACTGTAAGTTTCACTGCTGGTGCAAACAAATAAATACATAAAACTCAACTCTCCCTCCTAATTCCTCAAAACTCGTACTAAAAATGAATCAGTAATTGAACGTCAATGGGTGTTAGGCACCTTTTGTGCCTTTGAAAATCCCCCCAAAGCCTTTGCCTTTTCATCTGTGTCTTGCTGTTCTCTGTTTTTTTTTTTTTTTTTAATGCATGTATGAATGTTTATTAAGAAGTAGCCATTTGAGGCTCCAAACAAAAAGTGAAAAAAAAAAAAAGAAAGAAAAGGCAAAAGTCAATAAAACCAGAAAACTAGTTGGTCTGATCAGTGTCAAGTTACATTGTTTTCAACTTGAATTAACTGTAGCCATCAATAAAACTATAGAAATAGGAAAGTTGCTGCTATAAATTAATGATTATTTGCCGTGAGCTTTAACAGGGCTGTGTGTGCCACATTTTATTGTGATGGTTTATTCTTATTTGGTACAACAGTAATTGGGTCTTAAACATGATAAAGCATCTTAAAGGCTGCATTGGTAGCAGAGCTGTCTGCAGCAGGTTTTTAACTCTAGTTAAAGAAGGTTAATCAAAGCTAATGAATCTATTTTATCCATTGCCACAAGTATATCAAAAAAATGTACCGCCAGGTGAAGGAGCTAAAATATGAATTGTTCAGCTGTGAACATACATTTCCAGCATGGTAATTCTGCCAGCCCCTTGTTACGCACTGGAAATGTGAGCAGTTTGCTGCATTTCTACGTCGGGAAGGGGAGCGGAAAGGGTTGATGCTTGCAGGGAAGCAGGGACTGCTGTCTCGCAGCCTTCGCTGCTAGGATAGCTGTGACACTGCTGATTTTGCATCCTCGGAGCATCCTGGCTCTCGCCACGGCAGATATAAGGAGCCTTCCAAGAGCTCTGGCTCGTTTGAGCACGGTTTCTTTAGGACTTCTGCCACTAGCCCCTCCATGAATTTTTTTTTTTTTTTTTTTGGATAGTTTTGCATGAATTTTCACTTCAGGCTGGGAGAAATGCTGCGCTGAAGGAATCTGACCAGAACAGGGGCTGGGAAAGGCAGATGCCCAAACAGAGCAAGGCCCAACCCTGTGGCAGACATGATGGGGGAAGAATAACCCTACCTACAGCCCTGGGGGGAGAACAACCCAGAATAACCCAGACACCAGAGGACACCTCATGGTGACACCCCCCTGAGCGGCCCCCTCGCAGGCTGCAGCACCCCCTTCCCCGTGCTGGAGGGAACAGAAAAAGAAATAACAGTAACAAAATAAATAAATAGAAATAAAAAAGCACCGAAACGAGACTCCGGGCCTGTTAGCCTTCAGCTAATTAGAAAAAAGACGTGTTTCTTCCCCCGCCCCCTCCCGGGCTGCCCCTCTTGGCTTTTCTTCCCTCAGCACCTTTCCCTTTCAAAGCCCAGCGCTCCCGAGGGGGGACCCAGCCTCTTGGCTGGGCTGTTTTCAAAACACGCCTTTGAATGCTTCTCCCTAATTCACCCCTTTTGTTTTTCCGCCTTTGTGTTTGCCAGTTTGACCATATAACGTTATACATCTGGTGTATGGCTTGTTGGGGGCTTTCTTTCTCCCAGGGATCCTCGGCGCTCCCCACAGGACCCTCCTGCGCTGGGCCCGGCCCAGCCGCCACCGGGGAGCGTAAGGGGGGACGGAGGGGGCCAGGCTCGGCGCACGCACCGGACGAAACCTGGGGGGCAAGGGGGAGGAAAAGAAGGGGGGAAAAGAAATTAAAAAGAGTTGAAAAGCATTCTTGGGTTCTTTCCCTTTTCTTCCCGCACCATTTCTGCCGGAGCCGGCGTCGGGCAGGGCCGAGGCCCCTGTGGGAAAGCCGGGCGGCCACAGAATAGATAACTCATTTGAATTCCAGCAACATATCTGTAAATAAAACCCGAGTGGCGAAAGGGAGAGGGGCTGGGGCCAGGGGAGGGGGAGGCAGCGGCGCTAGGCGAGCCTGGCCTGGAGACGGCCGTGGCTGTGGTGTTCCTGGCAGCCACAGGGCCCTTCTCCTTCCCCTCCGGGCCCCTGGAGATGGACAGTGCTGGGATGGAGGGAACCACTCGGCCTCAGCTGCGCTTCACCCTCCCGGGCTGCTGCTGTGCACCAAAATAACACCAAAAATGCTCTTTCCCATCGAGGATGGCAAAAGACAGGGTTTGATCCCACTCCAGACTCTCCCCGGGAGGCTCCAGGAGGCCAGAGTTATCCCTGCATCCATTTCAGACATGGGGAAACTGAGGACAGACCAACGTTAAACGGATCCTCCACAGTCACAGCCTAGAACCCCTATTCTGAGCCCAAATCTCAGCTTCCACTACTTAATTTCCACTACTCCACCTCCAAATAAAATAAAATAAAATAAAGCATCAGGTTTTGATGTAAGGGGCTTGAAAGGCAGGGGTGCAGTTCAGCTTTCCTCAGCGCCTTCTTTAAACACTCGCCTTGGGCATGGTGTGGAGAGGAGTATATCATGTGAAATGCTGAGGTGGATGTATGTACTCTTTATATAAGATTTATTTATTATATACATATCAGATGGTCACAATTTATAGCTCATTTTAGAATTCAATTACATACATAATTGCCTATAATAAATTTATAGGCAGCTGGACAGATGTGGACATATTATAAACAATAATTATATATATACACATGCACACCTGTAAATATGCATGTGTGCACATACATAAATATATATAAAGCTAAAATATGAAGGGGGAGGTTTTTCTCATCTCCTTTGCCATGGCTCTTGTGACTTATGCAAGTTTTTTCTGGCATTTACTTTCCTATGCACTAACAAGGCGAACATGTGATGGAAAATACTTCTCTCTATCTTCATTTTGATTCCTTCAAAGATCCTAACTAGCCAATCAACATTAAAAGATCTAGTAAAACATGTAGTTCAAAGACCAAATATTTTATAAATTCCATTTCCCTTCTGTTTTTTTTTTTCTTTTTAAATAATACTGGACAAAGGAAAAGCGTATGAGTCTGGGTAGCGGAATCATAGGTTACATAAATTACATTACATTGTGGAGAGATTTTGGCCAAAATTAAGCCCGCTTCTGTCACATTGCTGTGTAAAACTGCAGCACTCCAAAATGGAAATTCAGAGAGATCTTCTAAAGCCAGCACCATTAGGAGTAGGATTTGGCCCCAAGTGAATATCTGGTTTATTGAGTCACTGTGAATGAGAAACTTGCCTCCGATTGAAACATGTTTCTCTTTCAGGCAACACAGATCCAGGCCTTCCTCCTACTTCCACCTCCGCATTGACAAGAGCCTTTTACCTCCCTAAAATACTGTGAGCCAGCCAGACTAAGTGTAGCTGAGCCAAATTAACCCTAGATGCATGAGGAGAGGGGCTCCCACGTAGTCCGTGTTCGAAGGAGCGACAGCCTCGCTCACGGAGGAGCCAGAATCCCCACCAACATGAAAATTGCCAAAATCCAACAGCTTCTGCCTTGCTCAAACTTTTGCAGCTCTCAGGAGCAGCAGCAGGAGGTGAGAACATGGTGGCTGCTTAGAAAAATAACGCTTTGCCAATTGAACAACACCCTTTAAAATTTCGGCTATTAACAAGTCTTTACAGAAACAGGAACTGCCAGTAACAAACTTGATTTCTAATGTCCCCTAGGTAATAATAACTCTCTAATTTGACTGTGTCCCAACTGGCCTTGTACAGCAGTTATTGCTTAAAGGGCTTGGAATTTTTTTTTTTTTTTAAGTTCTGTTTTGTTTTGTTTTCCAGCAGTGAAGGCTCATTTCTTTGAAAAGGAGGGGGAATAGAGGCAGTGAAGGGCAGCATGTGTGGGGGGAAAACATGTGGAAATTTAATGTGAGAGTTGCTGGTTGGAATGAAGATGTTAGGCTTGGCATGGAGATTGCAATCAGCTGGCTCCTCTGACACTGCTCGAGCCTTTCAGTGACTAAGACAAGCCAGCAGGATTAGGATGTCAAGCCTGTCCTGTCATTTTTGTGGGAATAGGAGCTTCTTTTTCTGGTTACGTCTTCACCATGTCTGGAAGACGGAAGCTGGTGAATAAAGGACATCCACGGCCCATCATCGATCAAGGATGTCCTGCTTTTTAAGACCAGAGCTGCAGCAGGGCTCTAAGGGCAATCACCCTGCGTGAGGATGGATTTATCTAAAGGGGATTTCATGTGGAACCCCTCGCGCCAGCCGAACGGTTGGCTGAACTCTTTGAGAAAGTTAGTGGCCCTTCTCCTCGTCAGCTGTCAACCAGCATAAAAGGACATGGGATGAGCTGAATTAAGCAAACAATATTTAAAAGACCAAAGGTAACTTGAGGCATGCATTTCTCCTGCTTTGTTGAAGCTGGCAGGAAATATTGATACTTATCAGATAACACTTCTGCTGGTGAAGAGGAGATGCGACTTTACTCTGCATGGGTGTCTTTGCCACCACCTCTGTTTCGGGTATTATATTCCCAAGTGTGGGACAAAGCCTAATGGCAACAGATTCCTGGCACTTTGGATGTGTTTTCAGATGTTCCAAGGTGTCAAGAATTTGAAAAATAAACACTGCCAGCACCAACTGTCAATAGTTTTGATTAGATTTTTTTTTTTTTTTTTGGCATGGGGGGAAAAAAAAAACCACACCAGCTGCAAACTGACCATGAGAAAAATCACATACAAGAGCCTGCAGACGTCACTCATGATGACCACTGGCTGCTTGTATTGCCAGAAGTTTTTCATTACTGAAAAAAGGTGTCAGGAAGGAGTTATGGCTTTGTATAAATCAATAGAATAGGGAGTGCTTTGGGGTTGCATGTGTCCCCTCCACATCCTTCACTTAGACCAGGCTGGACATTAGGACAACCCATGTTCTGAACAGCAAGAGAAGCAAACCTAGGTGACCACATCAGAAAGGAGAAGTCTATCTATCTGGATACTGTCTATGTGACAATTTCAGATTTCTTTTTTATTCACAGAGGTTTCATCAAGCAAATTTCCCTTCAGCCATACCCTGTGAGCTTGCCATTGCTAATATTCATGTCACGTGCACTGCTCCCACCAGGAGGGCACTGTATCACTTCCATTTCCCAAATGAACGACCTTTAACTTTTTGGCTTTTTCAGGAGGATATAACACAATTTCCCAAAGAACAGGCTCTTAGGCAAAAAACTATTCCCGAGTAAGAATAAAAATATTGAGACAAGAGTGAATTTTACATAAGTACTGAGATCAAAACTTTGCTTGTTTGAGCAGCCAGGAAGAGAAGATGACAGTCAAAAATGATAGTCACTAGAGTAAATTACGTGAATATTCTGTATGTCCTCCCACATACAAATTTCTTCCACCTCCCTTCATAGTAAGCTTATTATCTAAATATTACTGTCTTTGCACATTCCCAAAATACTTTGTGAAGTCCCAGCTCCTGGAAGCACAAGACTGCACAGGAAATTAGCCTCTATTAATCAAAATCAAAAGTCCATCTCTAAGACTGGTAAATACAGGGAAAACATGGGAGTAGGGTTTCTGAAGGATCAAAACACAGAATGTAGACTAAAAAAAAAACACACAAGGTAGTTCATTCAGTTCTCCCATTTGACATACTGAATTGCATGGGGCTGATGTGCCTGTTCTTCTCTTCAGAAAAAAATCTATCACATCTTCAGCCTGCATGTAGGACACTTTGAAGAATGAGACTCCAAATACAGGTGTCTTCAGCTTCTATGTTCTTTCCCCTAGTGCTAAACTACCTTTTAGTCAATAATTTTCTAAAAAATACAGTGTCAAATATTACTGAATGAATATTACTTCAGCATCCACAAACATCAATTATCAGGAGCTAAGTCTCTGCACTGAGAGGAGTTTATGTAGAACGAAATCTACCAGGAACTTCATGAATGTCACTAGATTGTCTTGGCATTACACAGATGGTGTTCCTATAGTATAGTGATGACTGGAATTATGTATCTAGATGCAGAAAAATATAACAGTCATGGGTGATGCCTTTCTCTCTCTCTCTTTTTTTTTTTTTTTTTTTTTAAATTCATACTATTAAAAATAATGCAATGGGTTTTTTTTTTTCTCTCATGCTTCCACACTTCCTATCTCTTCTTGTTACCAGTACATAGTAACTGTTCTCCAGTTCACAGTGTGTGCCAAAGATGGCAGTGGTATTTTTTGCAATCCTTCCTGTTGGCATAACAGCAAATATGACTTTTATTTTTTAAAATTTCTTCTGCTTTTATTCCCATAGATATAGATTCTATATAGATATAGAATCAT